>MU390460.1:0-22649 GCA_022578715.1 Nemania sp. FL0916
CCTAACCCTAACCCTAACCCTAACCCTAACCCTAACCCTAACCCTAACCCTAACCCTAACCCTAACCCTAACCCTAACCCTAACCCTAACCCTCTTGTCGTCTTATAAGCTCTTCTCACGCATAGGTTTGTTTCTACTCTACTTTTTATCTAGCCTTGCTTAATTATTACCATCCTCTATGTGACAGAGTAGTTTATCCTCAGCGACTTAAGTGGAAGTGGATAGGATATGCTAAACCATTCACGCAATCTTTGAGATGGGTATTCTAAGATGGAACGCACGCTCACGCTCATATGAAGCTCGAAATAGTGTGACGGAGTAGTTTCTCCTTGGCAATCTTAGGAAGCTGAATAGGGTGTGCTAAACAGTCAAAGCACTCTAGGTGATAGGTATATGGATGGTCTATTAAAAGGGAGACTTTCTAGTTAAGTTGCGAGAACTACCGGCTTACGTATACACTCTTCAGAGGTAGGTTATTCCATCTCCTTTTGGCAGTTTTAAAAACCTAGGTTAAGCTACTATAACCAAGAGGTCTATGCCCCACTATAGCCGTTAGGAAGTAGGTCAAACAGTGAGAAGTTGGGCATCTTTTAACGGAGTAGCCAATCAAGAATATGTACGCCCTGCATCAAAATTCTTAGTGAAGTTGTTGGATTTTATCATTGCGCTACAAGATTCAATTGTGATAGATCAAGATTTAAGCTTCAGATTATACAACGCAACAAGAAGCGTACCAAAAATAGCGTAACTCCCGGTTGAAAGAACCTCGTCCTATCCTGTATCCATTTCGTCGCCATGCTGCACTATCCTGCGCACATTCTACCCCAACTTCTTTGAACCCCGAAGATTCGTCATTCTTCAGTATTACGCTATTACTTGGTGGACTATCCCCTACTCGGCAAGTGGCAAGACCCAAGTGCCGACACAATCCCCACTTGTCTTTTTAATCCGCCCTTCTAAGCTCCTCAGCTGGTCCACCTCCGCACATTGGCAGTAATTATCTGCCCAGCATGGGTTATAAATTGAACACAGCTGTTTTTAGTCTACTTGCAGCCCTCATACTTGTCTTTCAACGTCAACGACAGCGCGCAGCTCTGATCAGGAGGCATGGCTGTGAGCAAGCTGTAGTTTACAGCCCTTGGGACCAGGTTTGCGGCTTTGATTTCCAGATGAAGATGTATATGGAAGTTCCGTTCCTCTACGGGCTGCATCGCAAGCATGGCAACACCTACCAGACAGGCAGCCTGATCGGTGCTCTTACTGTATGTACCATTGACCCAGAAAACTTGCGACACATCAATACTTCTCAAGACTTCGGCGTTTCTCCTATGAGGCTTCCTGGAATGGAGTACTTCTGCGGTCGCGGCTTTATTACCACGGATGGTAATACATGGAGACAGTCACGCAAGATGTTAAAACCCTCCTTCGAGCTCAACAATATCACTGATCTCGTCATTCTCAAAGAAGAAGTCGATTCACTCTTGCGGCAACTGCCGAAGGATGGCTCAACAGTCGACTTGCAACCTTTACTATATGTGACTGTAAGCTATCCCCTGTTCAGATGTCTGCAACAGAGACCCTTGTATTAATGCCGCTGTCTACTTGCTGCAGTTCTTGCATTCTGCTCTGCACTTTGTCTTAGGCATCCACCCATCACAGCAACTGGCGGGTGCACCCCTCACAGCCGATCAATTTGTCACAACCTTCCACAGCGCACTTGTCTATAGCATGTTCCATATCATACGAGGCCGGCTGTTCGACCTCTTGCCTCAGAAGAGGTTCATCGAAACTTGCGCATCTGCTCACCAATTCCTTGACTTCTTTATCGATGCTGCATTTAGAAGCAAGGAGGACCAAAGAACGAGAAGTCTAATCCAAGTTTTGTCCGCCGAAACGGATGACTCAGCCTTCATCAGGAGTCAAGTCATCCAGGCTATGATGGCTGCTCAAGACACCACATCGGAGCTATTAACAAATGCTCTCTTTTTACTCGCGCGACATCCTAAGTACTGGCAGCAACTGCGTGTTGAATTTTTGAACAAGACTGAAGAAGACCTATCAGCCACCAACCTTCTCACTTCCAAGCTTGTCAAAAACATTCTATACGAGAGTGAGTCGGGAGCTCCCTTAGCCCGAAAATGTTGCCTCTGGGAATCGTTGATGCTAATACGCACGCAGCATTGCGAATTTACCCCATTTTCGCACTGCTCGGACGCATCGCACTCAATGACACCCGGCTCCCAACTGGCGGAGGATCTGATCATCGGCAACCTATGTTCATCCCTAAGGGCACGATGATCGTCATGTCATATTACGCCTTACACCGTGATGAGAAGGTCTTTGGGGATGATGTTGAAGCCTTCCGCCCAGAACGCTGGGACACTATCGATCCAGAGCAATGGGAGTTCCAAGGTTTTGGCGGCGGGAACCGCGCTTGTCTGGGCCAGAAGAAGGCTTTGATCGAGGCCTCCTATGTTCTTGCGAGGCTTGCGCGTGACATCGAGACGCTTGAGAGCCGAGATGATAGGGAGTGGGTTGGAGAGTTAAAGATGACATGCAAGAGTGCGAACGGATGTAAGGTTTCTGTCAAGGTCGACTCGAAAGATGTTTCGGAGCCACGGGCGGGTCCAGTTTTAGCATCTTAAACACTATTCTCTATAGAGTTTTAGCACTGGCTAGATTAATTAATTTCCCAGTCCTAAATTTTACAAGACGTGCAATTAGTAATTCATGAAAGTGAGAGAAAACGATTGTATAATGCTTTATTCTACTTGCCGTGTGACAAGTTCTCTACCTTCTTAACATATGCTATTCCGGGTGAGCATAGATAAGTACAGAAATTGGAAACGAGGGACCCTCAAAGATTTGCGGCGAGTTCATGCAACCACAATATGAGAAAGACAATCTACCCATGATGATAATATGTGTCGAGCGGATCATGATCCTTAGATTCGGACCGAATACAGCTGTGTTTGATGCCTTCTCTGTTGATGTCCCAGATACCACAGTAGTTACCAATTCAGAAAACCACCAATGGTGTTGCTGTCGGCTGGTTCATAGAGCGGGTGATAGCAGCCGTCTCTCTAAGTGTCGTTGTGACGACAGCCGCATTTCGCTTCGCATACCTAGGAGGCAGCGTTGTGTAGGCGCAGTAATTAACGGATCCTGCGGAGGTGGAGGGCAAGAAGGACAATGTCCTCGATTCATTACAGAGACAGTATTGGTTGTTATCACCGGCATCTGGATCGGACCAATGCGTAAAACATGACACTGAGGCCTGTGTTGAGGCCGTAGAGGCGGAGGAGGTCGACGACGGGGTCGTCGTAGCGACTTGAGATGATGAAAGTGCTGAGGAATCTGATGATAAAGAAGTGGAAGTAGTTGGAGAAGAAGTTGAGGAGGTAAGTGTTATAGAGGAATTATATAGAGGGGTAAATGATGAACAGGCCGTATCTTGCCTCTCCAATATCTCCACCTTTCGCCCCTTGATTGATACGCTCCGCTTCTTGGATGGATGTTTACAGGCCCATTGCAGCAGCTCTTCATCTGTCGGCCCATCATACTGCTCGTCGTCGTCATTAACCGTCGCACTGGCTGCAATCGCGGCTACAACTGGCTGTATCGAGAATTGTACTCGGAGAGTAGTAGCGATTGTCTGACACGTTGGATCTTTTCCATCTCTGGGCGAAGTTCAAGCCGGATATACCTGAGGAGAAGTGACGTAATTCCATTTGGTATTGTCCTGAGGGTCAAATTTTACCGCAGCACCATATGTTGCAATAACCATACCGGCCGGATAAGGGCTCCCAACAGGCATACTCCTTAGAGTTTCGTAACTGTAATACGCGCCGTCCTCGGCGTGAATATCATAAGTGAGTTTACCGCCTGGAGTTACTGCGCTAAACCATACAGGAGCTCGACTCATGCCCTCTTAGCGCATGACTATCTGCCTTGGTCCGCGAGGCACTGTTGAAGCATAATAGCGGTTCTGGTCAGGGTCATAGAGAACGGCAACCATGGCGTAGCCTGTGTTCTTGTTGAAAATGGTGGCCGTTTCAGCTGGACTGAGCTGAGTAACCAGCCAAGTGCATAGTCGTCTCGCCAGCTCGACAGTAGTCTCGTAAGATCCTGGATTTTGTAGCCCAGTCTGCGCAACGTCGTATGAGCCAGTCCACGTTGGATATTCTGAGGCTCTATCCCCATACACTGGAGGCATGAACTTGGCCATGGCGAGATTTTGTGCCGTCACCACTGTAGATACAATGCCTGACAAAATTAAGAGAAAAGACTGTAGAAACGGTGATAACTTCATTTTCGAGAACAGGTAGCGAGAAGAAACTTAGTTAGTTATTGGATTGTGTATGTCTAGAAGTTTTCGGAGTATTTGTTCGCTTTGAGTCGATATAATTGTCTCGACCCAATAGGTATCTTTATATTCGTGTCTTACGGAGGCAATTAGATCATGTACGTACCATTCTCCCTTGATCAAGGCGGCATAGTCTTACGATGACCTCAACAATCGGACATTCTATAACAAGTACTCGCTTCGTAAATCGAGTACTTATACGTCATATGCTCCTTCTATCCTCAATTTGCTATATGATGGCATATGGCAGATACTGTGTTGAAGAAAAGGATCACCAGATGCTCCAGGGCAGTGGTTATTCGAATAGAGATAACAGATCACGCACATATAGCATTGGGAAGGCTTAACTCGTATCAACATCAATGAAATCATATTGCTGATCAAGTCAAATTCTTCTCAGCCTTCCAGTGTTGCTGGGTTGTACTGAAATAGAAGCGAAAAGGCAGTGACTAAATTCTACCAAGGTTGAAGCTTGTACTATTAGGACACTATTTTAGGGATAATAGGCACAGCAACAGCGCCATTGTTGGGCTGCGGTCAGACTTCAGTGAGTGCACGCATATCTATGCGATAACATTCTAGTTGTCTTGTCTTTTATCTTGTTGGTTATACTTTTAGACATAAAATTTGTGAGTGGGTGCACTTGCGGGCATATCTAGCTCTTGTTAATTGGTTGGTTAGTCGATGTGGGCTACTTACATCATAGGCGCCATGGTCCCTGCATCATGCACAAGTGGCAGCCAACAAACACGAACATTCGTTCATACTTCTAACAACTCTTCATCCTCCAATCAACATTTCATCTTTCGAACCGAATCATGCGTCAATGGCGTTTCTCACTAATAGAAATTTCTTAGGCATTCCCCCGAGCATCCGACAACGTATCTACTTCAACGCTGGTGTTGTAATACGGGGTTACTGTTTAGCCCTAGCACCGAGAGACACATCCGAATTGCTACCTCGAATCCCAGCGGAAGAGATATGTAATACTTACAGTCTTTTGCAAACATGCAAAGTCGTTCATCAGGAAGTGTTGACGCTCATTTGTGCGCACAACACGCTGGCGCTTGTCCATGATCACATCGATTACGGGCTCAGATTTCTAGGAGGCCTAAGCCCCCAGCAGTGAGTGATCGCTAATCGTTGATCCCAGTCCTCGACCATTTCGCCTAACTTTCTTTGTTTAGGTGTGCTGTGCTGGCTAGCGTGTCCATTCATCTCGCGGTAGCAGCAAGGTCTGACCCTCCGCCAAGATCATCCGGAAAGGCGCTTCTTACGGGATCTCGTCTTGCATCATGGTTATCTACAGCACGACATGTTCTGTCCAATACAAATAGAAACCTAAATTTGCAGCTTTTCTGCCATACTGGAGCCGACAGCATCACTAGTGCCGTTCTACAGCCTTTTCAAGACTTTCCAGGTCGTCTTAGAGACTGTCATATTGAACTTGACAATCAAAAAGGCGAAAGCCATTTTGAAGTGCAGGATTTAGCCCGGGAAGCGGTAAATCGGGCCAAGGGATTCGATCCAAGTCTGAGGTCGAGCCCCTTCCGCTTCTTTGATTTGCCCTTTGAGATTCGCCAACAGATTCTTATGTTGACCGATCTTGTCACGCCGTTCAATGAGATCTACTGGAGTGCAAAGAATGGCTTCATGATAAAACGCGTGTTCAATGAATGCTCCGATGAGCCAATGGATTACGCCATGAATTACATCCACAGCCGTACTCATCATGCTTGTCCCTTTTTATTTTGCAACAGCAATGCTTCTTCGATACATGGATATCGTTGCTGCAGGAGACAGGATGAGAGGGAGGAAGAAACGTGGCAGGTGTACAAAGAGTACCACGATAGCCATCTAGCTACATACTCGTGCTGCAAGTGTACTGGTTACGTCTGCTGCCAAGATCGCAGTGGATATTCTTCGCGGTGCAAGTGCTGGTCCGACCCGACCTCGCTCCTAATAGCCAATCGTCAGTTATACCACGAAGCCATTCAGATACTATACTCATGCAACCGGATCATCATTTTGCCATCAGGAGACTTCAGGACTGCCATCGGCCCCATTTCGAAGCGTCTGGATATTTCCGCTTTCATCACTAGGCACATGTGGCCTGAAGCCCTACAGCACCTGCGCAATTTAGAATGTGTGTTTCCTGCAATCAACCCTCTCTATGCCGATATGACTTGTGGACCTTACTTCCTTGACTATTGTTTCGCCCTCGATCACCTGGCGTCAAAAGCAGATTTGAGCAAGCTCACTGTGGCCGTATATTTGACCGTACTCAGCTCAGTCTTAACGGATGATAAGAGGTGGTTCCAACGTGAGCTTAGGTTACGAGATACACACTCGGCTCTTCGTGCTCATACACAGCTGTTGGAACCCTTCAGTAAGTTACGAGGAATGAAGGCATTCTATGCTTATCTGGAATGGGGCTGGCGGTTTTCAATCTATACGGTTAAGGAACAATTTCGCCCCAATCCCTCGATAGCTGATCTCAACGGTGAAATTGACAGTCTGGAATTGAGTCTCGAGCAGATGATTATGGGCAGAGAATACGACCCAATTGGCGCGGGCAAGTTGCAGCGACGTCCCAGCAGTTGGCTTTTTAAACTGCGTATCACTTTCTGGTATTTTGGTTGGGTAATTTGCTATCCAGTGGGTCGGCCTTTCTACTTCTAACTGCCCAAAAGTTTACATGTAATTGTAAGACAAAAACGAAAATTTGAAGCGTCAATTGCCTTTAAAATACAGTCACTATCTGCTTAAGATCCTCACCTCTCTTTGCGTCATAAAAGAATATAAATAGATGAGATGGTATTTCTAATTTTGGTCCTTTTGAACTACGTCACAAATTTAAGGGGTTAGTGTAGTGAGCTGTCTGGAATTTTCGGCACTATCTCCTTTTTATGCATGTTGGGGATTGAGATGCCGAAGACAAAGATAGGAATCCCTTGCAGTGATGATCTTCAAAATCGTGACTCGCCCGGCTGGACTAACACACATATGTCATGCTATACGCGACGCCTGTACTATACCGATGACCTCATGTCACAGCTGTTAGGTAGTAAGAGCAACAGAGTTCTGCAAGATGGTCTAGCGAATGTGTTACAAGTGCAAGACTGCCAATCGAAGCTGAGTTGGGTGATCAACATCGTCTCTGCAACTTTACTCCCGAGATCTTCAGTTGAGATGCGTCACTTTATCGGCACAATTACGAATGGCCCTTTCTTGTATATTTGGAATAGTAAGGAGATAATCGGTATACTTTGTGTCACGCGATGGCGCTGTCGTATTAGCTCTGCAATATAAAGTCTGCTTGTAGCCTCTTAAACTCATAGCCAAACTCTTAGCCGGCCTGAGCTCTTTTTTCCCACTCTTCCGTATTTCAGATCTATCTCGGCAAAATGTTCCGAAAACTTGCAATAGTATTCACCGTAATAGTTCAGTTGAGCTCTGCACTATGCTCGGACTTCACTCAACGAGCGAGGGAGTCGAGTGTGCATCAGGTTAGGGGCGCTGAAATGTCGCAGCCTACGCCGTCAACAACACCCGGACCAACCAAGACTGTAGAGCCCAGGGATCTGACGCTAACAACTGGCTTCGGCGGCCCCGTCACATATACAGACATATGTTCCATCTGCACACCAAACTCTCCCTATGAAGTCACAAATTGTGTGCCTCTCCCCGGGTGCAGCAAGCCAACGGGGATGGTCTCGGTTGAGGCTGGGACTTCGCACATTCACGTTGGTGCGTTGACGGCGGGCGCGCTGTATACAGGCGTGTCGAGCGCGCTAGAGAAGCTGTGTCCGACGCCCACCAGCTCGGACCTGATCACATGTGATGAAAACGCCAAAGTAGGGATCCCCGGCGTCGCCTGGATTGATTCGGAGTCGCTCCGTACCGACGGAGAGCTTGTCGTCCAGGTCCTTGGGGGTAGTTACAACGACTCCAACATACGCTCCGGCCTTATCATGTCAACCGCGCTGGCAGTCAACGAATCCGCCGTCGGCAAAAACTGCTATAAAGCAAGCTACAACGTTCTAGGCTTCAAGCGGTCCGAGAGTCCGTGGTGGGTTCCGCAGATGTTCAGACGAGACGCGCCGCACGAGACACCAACGCAGATCACGCTCTGCAATGCTATCGGTATGTTCTTACTTTACTTGCGCACGACTCCGGCGGCTTGAAGAATTTGGGTTCCTCAAGCCCCAATTCAAAGGTTCTGTTTTGCTAATACCTACCTTTTGAGGTTGGAGACTTTGTATCGCCCCGCTACTGGAGCCCCTGGTGGCGCGATGCAGCCCAGGCTGGCGACGGGGTATACGACATATCCACCCTCTTCAAGTTCCAAGAGCCTCCAGGGGGGGATTTCCTCTGCGAAGTTTTGGAGCAGGCCGCGGCCGCCTTTGCGTAGATAGCGCCAGAATTCACCGTCGGCGACGTCGAACTGGGCGAGGAGATTGCGGTGCTCTGCAACACTGACGAGTCAGACGACACGGCGCAACGCCGATCGAAAGCTGAGAAAGAGGTGGAATACGAAGTATAATGCGACACTTTAACGGGTAATACACAGTTCGTTCTTTGATGAGAGGGAAAGTGTTTCCGGGCTTTGCAGGAGGGAGAGGTCGTTGCTCGGGACCTACAGGGGCTGGCTGCCCCCTGTGGGTCGTCGCGTCTTCCCCTTGATTAGTTCGTATTAATTACGGCGATGTCCTCTTCGGAGGCGAAGGCCAAAGCCGTCTTGGAGGAAAAACAAAAAGAGTAAGACAACTACATAGAATTTAACAGAAACAGAGAGATTGGATGAAGTTTTCGCGATTGATTGATTACTTGCCTCTACTTTATAATCTACTCTGCGTAGCAGCTGTGAAGTTGCTTTGATGCTTATGGCCTGGCATTCGATGACGGCCGGCACCCCCTGATGAATACCTGTTTACACGTGCCCAAGCGGAGCTGCAGGGCCTCCTCCGCCCACCCAACCGTTCCTCCACTAAGGCTTGCTTGCCACTTGGTTGAAAGCTTATCGATAATTAGCGAAGGAAATCTCCGATCTCACTCATTACCCATCGCAACCTGACCTCCAACTGAGATCCATTGAGAACTTTGTCCACCCCACAACAGCTTCGCGATCCGACATAAATACATCATGTATGCGCAAATGGCGCGGAAGATTAGATAAAATGGGCTCTAACTTGAAAACGTACTTACGGAAACGTTTCAGCGGCGATTACAAATTTAAATTGCTTTGAGACCACACAGGCAGGCAGATTGCCATTCATTGGCTCTAGTCGGGGCCTGAACCACATATTACAGTGCCCAGACTCGGACTGTCACAGAGCTACGGTGCACTGCTGTGCGTCGTCATGCCTCTCGGACTTGAGCAACAACCCGATGCTCAAATAATGTTAAAGCTGTAAATACGGTCGTCGGTAAATCTCATTCGGCGCAATGCGCGCATCATGCGCAGCTCGAAATGAAGCACACGCGAGAAATCACCGATGCGCTCTGTTCACGAGTCGCCGGTTACATCGGATGACAATCTGCAAGGAACGAAGCCAATGACAATCGCCGGAGACTAACTACCGCTATTGACAATCTCCAAGAACCAGGCCCAGAAATGAGGTCGCGAATTTTTCTGCGTCAAAGGTGATGATACCACAGGGTGGCAGGTGAGTAGGAAGAACAGCTCTTGGTTCCCGATCAGATATTAAACGTACCATTCTTTGCTAATAATCGACGGGCCAGAGCTCGAATAATCCGGATAAATGCTATGATCCCAAATTAACCGCTACGATGTTGCGATTTTTCGTATCAGCTGTCGCTCGTCGTTCATATCATCAGTCGTTGACTCTGCTCGGCCGAATGAGTATATTGAACGGCGGTATAGCAGATCGCATGCTTGCTAATCTCCACGCGCTCCGTCTCAATAGACTGGACACAGTACTACTGCACAAGGAAATTCTACTTCATCGTTTTTCACAACTGAGTATATAAATCAAGGCTAGCCTCGAACTTGAATGATTCAGACCTCATGCATCGAGCTAACAGCTCACCTACAATTTAATCAGAGTGACTGGCAAGTATCTGACAACGTCGACGATGAAGACCTCAGTCGTTCTTTCCCTTCTGCTGTCTCAAGCGTCGGCTCACTGTATGTATAAGTCATTACCCAGCCTTCTTCTCGGCTGATAGGTTTCTTTTTCGGACCTGTTTGGCCATCTGTTGGTCAACGGGACCGAGACTGAGAAATGGAAATACGTTCGATATCTCACGATGACCCCGGAATATGCCGAGATGTATCCGCCAGACAACGAATGGGCCAAATGCGCTCCGGTGCAAGATCTCGCTGCCATTGACCTACGCTGCAATCACGAGGCCCAATTGTTTGCGCATAACACTTCGACAGCTACTGTGATTGCCGGCGAAGAAATTGGGTTCAGGATCGTCCGAGACTTCTCTGTGCGTTTTTTCTGATCAATACTTTCCAGCATCTCTCGGCAGACAACCCCGTTGGATCTGCGTGATTGAGTCACCAGACTTTCAGAGGCTGACAGAAAATGCAGCCAGACTTGACCATCTTCCATGCCGGGCCGGGCCAAGTATACTTGTCGAAGGCTGACGATCTATCGACATACGAAGGTGATGGTGATTGGTTTAAGATCGCCAGCGCTGGCCCTATTAACGATACGCAGTGGGAACTCATCGGTGGCATCGACGTATGTATTCCTTTTTATTTTTATTTTTTTTGAACACGGCGATATCCCGCTTGAGAGCTATATTCATGACTCGTCTGTTAATCTACTCATAGATGAATTTCACGATTCCGTTGACCACGCCTCCTGGGACGTATCTTATGCGGATGGAACACATCATGCCAATGGACGCAAGATTTTCGCCTCAATTCTATATCAGCTGCGCTCACATTAACGTTGTGGGGCCAGGCGGCGGTGAGTTTTCTGGCGCTATTCATAGCTGGCAGCGTCATTCGCACTTTGGCATAGCATTGCGAGAGCTAATGGTTTGGCTTCGAACGTAGGTAACCCTACGGAGCTCGCGCGATTTCCCGGCAGCTATAAAAGAGAGGACCCCGGTAAGCATTCATGTCACTAACACACACGAACACAATCCAAGCTTCAGAATGACGGCTACTGATTATTGTTTGGTGCAGGCCTATTGTTGAACTCACAGTTTGAGGATCTGGACAAATATGTTGCGCCTGGGCCTTCTGTTTGGAAAGGTTAGGTGATTTGACCAAGTGGCTTGATTTCCGAAATGAATGGATAGCATATACAGAAGCTTGCCTGTGTGGCCGACCAAATCCGCAGTTATGCAGTCCCAGCTCATTTTTGTCTCCCTTGACCTCTTTTCTCCTGCATGTCAAAACGACCCGACAATTATTCCTTGTTTGTTGAAGCTTTTGTCATCATTTCAGGGTCGGGATGGAATACTTCCAACACTATAGCCTACCTAGGTAATTATAGTGGGGTATCGTTTGTGAAGTGTTAAAACTATGAAGTTGTAGACTATTTATTCGTTCTTATTTTAAGTCTGTAAGTCTTTCAGTGCTAGCTACCATTAATATACTAGTTTATACATGAAGGTACTGCTTCCGTAATGGTATGCCTAAGAGGGAGAATCATCTTACTATTGTTACAAGAGGATATCGATCTCAGCGAAGATGTATATCATGTCTACAACATAGTTGCTGATTTGCGTTATCCCATCAAAGAGACACACTAATGGAGGGGTGTTATATGGTAAATTGATTTAAATTGAATGATAGAGTGACAATCCACCGAGCTCCCTCAGGTTCAAGTCTTAGAGCACCAAGTTAGTTCAATACCGCTATCGAACCTATTATTAAGAAACTGATGATATTAATCGCTTGTCGTTCTATAATAAAACCAATAACCCGAGACACAGTGTAGTGGCGGACCGAGGACCGTGTATTGCGTAGAATAGATTAATGTTCATACTTTCCGTCATATTCCTGGAAAATAATCGGTTACCTCGACTACGTAACATGATCATAAGACATATGTCTCTGTCATTCATCTTCAGGGACACTACTAATCATCCCTTGTGTGCGGACGCGTAGCTAGGTCTCAATTGTACACATCTTCGCAATCAAGCGTTCAGTAATATTGTGAAGCTATAATCATACGTACAGCATCCTGATTGCCAACTTCTAGGACGTTCAAATTTCCTATAGATCCCCCTCAGTAGTCAGGATAGATAACTTTTGTATCTTCATCGGAGCCAGAGACGCGTGGTGAGCGGCGGTAGTCAGGGTAGATGACTTTGGTGTCTTCATCAGAGCTAGCAGCGACTGGCGAGCGGCGGTAATCAGGGTAGATAACTTTCGCGTCTTCGTCAAAATTAGAGACGGTTGTATCACGGCCTGATTGGTTGAGATTAGCCAATACAGTACGAGTGAAGGATAGATTGATCGATATACCGCTGTTGGCAGCCGTAGGAGCGCACAGGGCGCGAGTAGTCAGAATAGCGAGGAAGAATATGAACCGCATTGTCAATTGTGGTATCAAGTAGGACTGAGTTCTGAAGTGTCTTGCTTAACGAAATGTATGAGCGTCCTTGAAGCAGACCGCACTTTGACGTATCTTTCGAATACCAATCTTATGTAGGCAAGCAGATGGTAGAGAAATCCGAGACGCCACGTCCTGTTCCCAATCAGCCCTTAAATGTTATCCATGTCTCGAAGTCACCTATAATCCCTCCGCGAATACATATTCCCACATATCTTAGGCTAGTCCGACATTCTCACCAACATCAGAAGATCAACGCTGATAGGCAACCAACGACTCATTAACTACCTTGCGACCTTGGCTCATTATTCCGCTAAGAATACTTCGCACACGTCGCCAAGCGACAATAATATGCCGAGAAAACTCAAATGCAGAGCGACGAATCCTGTTACAACGCAATGCACAACGTAGTCCTTCACGTGGCTTGGAACAATGTAACAAGATGCAAAATACTTATGTGCCCGAACCCACACTTTGCCAAAGGAACTGCAAGGATAGTTCGACGCGAGTCAGATGAACAAAGTCCCAAGATGCAACACAATAGCATGGAGCCTACTGAATGCAACATAATTCGTGTAGCATTCAAGGTGAGAGAGCCACTGATAGAGTGCTATCATGTGTCCACATGTACCCCGCTTCTAAGCACTTTGAATTCTGCAATCAACATAACATGATTATAACATGATCATAACATGATTTTTCAACAAGTTTAAAGTAGCCACACTTGTTTATTTACCCGAGTCTAACACATCTTTCTCACGTTGCCCGCGTTATCTATGGTCATGAAGTTGTTCGCATCCTATGATAGGCTCGCCCCATGATGGATGTAGAGCTCCTTCGTTGTTGCAATCACAAAACAGCTTGAGTAGGTAGCCACAGCTGTCAATGATGCCAGGCCCGACCACCCCGATAAGCCACCATTTAAGGAAATTGATGGTGTTTTAGCATCAGAAGTCTTCGAGAGCGAGAAGGTTGCAGAGCATTGACTAACAAGTCGTTGTTGAATTAAAGTCCCCGCGACAGTTATTTAGCGGGGTGCTGTACGAAGTAGATAAGCTGACATGCCTATCTAGCGCTGTGGTCTAGAACTTTTTAGGTGCAGACAGTGAACATGCAATCAGCACTTAGCGTCAAATTTAAGACCTATATTATCTTAGTTATGGAGTACTTCCTACCTTGTAGAGATCGGCGCTATTTTGATTGGCCTAGCTCGATCTCTGCTTGGCGTGGATGACGAGATCGCCTTTCGCATTTCATATTATTTGGAACAGGTCACTTGTTAGACGCGATGTCGCCTGGTCCAATGGTTCCGAGGTCTTCGAGACCCAGTTGAGGGGAAGGGTGTCGAGTGAATGCAAGATATGAGCATTACAATTTACAAGATTGTCCCAGATCTTGCCAAATGCCAAGGTTCCCGGTATGTTTTATTCACCTAACCTATGTCCCTTCCCGTCCCTCTCCTCCGTCGTCGTCTAGCCCCTTCCAGTACTGTGGTAGGGAATCCATGTCCCTGGGCCTCTCCCGAAACCAATCTGACGCATACCCAAAGTACTTCCGCATGGGTTCAAGCAATGGACTGCCCAGCGGACAGTATCTGAAGCGCTCGATGACATCGTTGACGCCCTGTGTCTCGTTGATGTACGCAAAGCACGCCGTGTTCTCCTCAGCCCAGTCAGTCAAACGATCCCAGCTGCGGCACATTCTCGTTTGACCCAGCCCCGTAGTGATATTGGATGTTGTCGACGTGTAAAAGGGCGTATCGTCGGCTTCGCAGATAATGTTTTGCATCAGGTGATCCATGCAGTGCACCAGGTGCGTGTAAGAGTCTAGCTGCGGCCGATTGTAGTTGTAGAGAACGAGGGCGCGCCGAACCTTACGCTGTAGATGAATTCAGTAAAACTTGGCTCGATCAAGGCGAGTGAGAAGGGAAGTTCACCATGCAATGCAAGCTGTGATGTGCATTCAGCAGATAGATCTGGCGGCCTTCGTCCCAGAAGAAAGGTGCCGACTTTGGTAGATTATGTGCGTCTGCCCATTCTCTGTCGATGCTGATCTCGCCCGCGCTTGAGTCCATGCTTTCCCATGCGATTGCTCGCTGCTCTTCAGTAATGCTCCCAAGGCCAAAGGCCGATTGGGAGTTGTACTTGGTTGGCACATCTCGAGGCAAGTGGGCTGTAGCAGAAATGAGTAATTACTCGGCAGAGCAGAATACTGTCTCATGTTGAGAGAATGGATGATGGGATTACCGTATGGCGAGAAATCTCGACCCGCATCTACTTTTCGTACAGAATTTACTACAAGGATAATGTTCAATAAAATCGAGATAGGGAGTAGAGCAATGAGGAGTGACAATGCTCTAGATAGGCCATGTTTGTGTCGAGAAGGTGAGTCTGCGTCACTGTTTAACGGTTGAGTCTCCTGTGCTGAACCTTTCTCGCTTTTGATCTTCATCGTCAGACTGTTCGCAAGATTAGACTCAAGGAGGGAAACCGGTAATAAAGATGTAAGAGTATAGATACTGCCTAGCTACCACGTTTAACAGGCATCTGATGTCAGAATACCTATGAGAAGTTGTCTCGGCGCTAGTGAACCAACTAAGCGAAAAGAGGGAATTTGAAATTGGCCTGCACTTTTTTTATACTGAGCGGGCTGGTTCCTATTCTTTCGAGTGCCGAAACACTAAATTTCTGAATTATATCGTAACGTCACAAAACTTGAGCAGCGTAACTATGAAAATAAATTTATGATTTATTGCAGAGTATCGTTGCAAACTCGATATAATGGATTTTTGTATAAGTGTACGGAGTATTATATGTACAAGTACGGAGTATACTATCAGGAATTATTACGCGTTGTACCCTAGGTGCGGAGCTAACCCTTGATATTTTAACAACTTGGAATTAATTATAAGCGTTATTATTAAAGCATTTATGTTTTATTATCGGGGCACTTTTTAATCTGTTATAATTAATAGTTTAATTATATATATGTTACGATGTAATAAGGATAATTTAACATTATTTAAACAGCCCGGCTAAACCCCGGAAGCGGATTTTAATTGATCTAAGATTATAAAAAAAAAAAGATTTTAGTTGATTTAAAATTATAAAAAAAAAAAGATCTTAATTAATTTAAGATTATAAAAAAATAGTTATAACTTACGGTTATTAAAAATTCTATATAGTTTTAAAATTTTTTTTATATTTAGTTATTCGTTTTTATTTTTTAATTATTAATTTATTTTTTTATTAAATAATATATTTTTTATTTAAAATTAATTGTACTTATTATATAATAACAAAAAATATTTTAAAAACTTTTTAACGGACATTTATTAAAGATTTTATTATTACTTATAAATTAAAACCCTGTGCGTTTTTTTATATTATTATATAAAAGGTTTGTTATATTTTAATAGTTTTTTAATTAATAAAACTTAGTATAAATAAACGGATATTGGTATAAAAAAGTTTTAATAACGGAAAATTATAAAAAAGAAAATTTTAAAAAATATATTTAAAAGATATTCTAATTACGAAAAACTAATAAGCGGATATTTTAAAAAATTTACTTATAAGTTATAAAATTTAAAACTAAAAAATAAAAAATAAAAAAATAAACAATAATAAATACTTTTACTATAAAACAATTATAAAAATAAATTAAAAATACGATTATAATAAAAGATTTAAATATTACATTTTTAATTTTTAAACTTTAAATAAAATAATAACTACTTTTAAATAACAAGTTTATAAAAAAAGTTTTAAAAAACTTAAATAACAACAATTTTAATAACGATTTTAACAACGAAAATTTAAACAAAAAAAAATTTAAAAAAAAAAAAAAACTTTTTATTAATTTTAATAT
Source organism: Nemania sp. FL0916 (assembly GCA_022578715.1). Classification (NCBI taxonomy): domain Eukaryota; kingdom Fungi; phylum Ascomycota; class Sordariomycetes; order Xylariales; family Xylariaceae; genus Nemania; species Nemania sp. FL0916. Next base: position 16,783 of record MU390460.1, read on the forward strand.
ATAAACTTATAAAAAATCGATTTAAAATTATAATATTTAAACAATTAAAAAACTAGTATTACTATAATAAAATATAGTATTTTCGTTTAAATTAATAAGTAAACAATTAAAACAAATATTACTACGGATAATATAAAACATTTAGTACGGATATAATAAATATTAAAAAATTTAAGTTTATATTTTTTAAAGTTTATAACGGAATTATAAACGTTAAATCGTTTTTTATTTAAACACGTTTATATATAAACTAATATATTAATATTATTAATACGGATGTTAAAAAAATTATAATAACGGCGTAATTTTTAACAAAAATAATACTAGAATAGTTTAAATTAATTTTAAAAAATTATTTAAAAAATATAAAAAACGAACGAAAATTAAAAATTAAAAGAATTTTCGTAACATATTCCGGATTTAAGAATTATATAAAAAACTTGTTTAGTAACAAAAAAAAACAAAACATGTTAAAAAACTATTATATCGGTTAAAATAAATTAAAAACGCTATAATTTATACGATAAAGTTTAAAAAATTAATAGTTATTTTAAAATTACTCGAAATAGTACTGTTTATTTTATTTTTTAATAAATTAAAAACCTAAATTTAAAACGAAATATATTAAAATAATAAACTAGTAACGTTTAATAAATACGTAAAAAATATAATTATAACAAATAAACAATTATTTAATAAATATATAAATAAAAAACGGACGAATATTATAAAAACTAGGTATAAAATTTAAAAAACTTAAATAAAACAGGAAAACCCGGAAAAAAAGTTATTAAAAATAAACGCGGTATAAAAACAAGTATTAAAAAATATGTTTAACGTAGAATATTTTTAATATAAAAAAAAAAACATTATAAACGTTAATGCCCAAGTTTGTAAAAAAAAATAACTTAATATTAATAAAAAGGAGTTTTTTAAAAAAAAGCGTAAAAAACTTAAAAAACCCGAGTCGTAAAAATTTATAATAATAATAAAAACGATTAAAAAGTTTAAAACGTTTAAAACAATATTAAAACTTACGAGTATAATTTAAAATCGGAATTAAAACGTATAATTATTATATATATAATAATATAAAAAAACAATTTTATTTTAAATAAAAAAAAATGTTTTAATTATAACGATTTAAACGGAAAAGTTTACAAATATTATTTTGGATTAAAAAAATTAATAAAATAGATTAACTAAAAATATTATTATTATATTCGATTTAAAAATTACGAACTATATAATAAAAATTCTAAAAAAAAAATAACCCGGATTTTATATAAAAAAATATATTAAATATTTTATAAACGATTTTATTATTACAAATAATATTAATAAACTAAAAAATATACTAGTTAAAAAACTTTTAATTAAAAAAATACAAATAAAAAAAAAGATTTATATAATTATAATAAAGAACTATTTTATACCGTGTTATTTAAAGTTTATAAAATTTATTTTAATATTAATAAAAATAAAAAAATAATTAATATAAAATGTATATATTATATTTCCGTTATTTATAAATTATATAAAATATAATTTAAATTAAAACTTAAAAAAAACTACGAAGTTAAAAAATATAAATTATATAATTATCCGTATAATAAAACTTAATTATATAACAAAATATTCCGTATTTATAAAAAACATTTATATATTTTTATAAATAAACTAATTATAATTAAAAAATATATTTACGATAACGAAACTAATAAGTACAACTTATACCTCGATTTTAAACTATTATTTATAAAATAGAAAACCCCCGTTTTACTAATACCCCGAATAACGTTAAAATTATTACAACTAAAAAAAATTATATAATAACGATATAATTATTAAATTAAATAATAATACGAATATATAAATAATAAATGTTTTAAATATATAACAATAAAAATAAAAATTTAAAAAATAATTTTACAAAATACGAAATTAAAAAATAAAAACGGTTCTCGTTATTAAAATAATAAAAAACTAAAAATATAAAAACTTTACGAAAAATACGATATAATTTACGAAAATAAATAAAAATCGAAATAAAATATAATAAAAAAAAATATCGGATATTAATAAACTTAAGATCCGAAGTCGACTTTATTTTACCCCGAGTTATTAAAAAAGATCGTATATTTTAAAAATATAAAAACAAATCGTATAAAATTACAACATTTAATAAAAATAAATTAAATTATAATAATAATCGTATATTTAAAAAAACTAAATTATTCGATATATTAATATAAAAATATAAAGAACAAATTATATTCGATATCGTAAATATTTTTAACTACGACGTTATTTTTAAAATAAAATAACTAAAAATTAACGACCCGATAATTCGATAAAAAAATAAAACGATAATTTAAAATACTAGAAATATTAATAAAATACAAAAAACAACGGAAAAAATTACGATATTAAAAAAATATTTACTATATAAGGACCTGTTTAAAACATTTAAAAAAAACGAGTTATTTAAACACGGATTTTAAAATTACCGGATCTTATTAAAAAAAAACACGAACTTAAACTATATTAGATCTATTATATAAGTTTTAAAAAATTAAAAGTTTTATAAAATTATATATAAAAAAACCTAAAACGAGGGTTTATACGCGAATCGGAATTATTATACGGTTACCCGGTTTTATTAATATTAAAAATAAAAAACGGAAAATAAGCCCGAGATAAAAAAAAAAACTTAATATAGCGAATAATAATAGATTATCGCTTATTAAACGTAATTATAATCTTGGATAAACATTTTTTAATTTTTTTTATTACGATAAAAAAAAACATTAATTAAACCCGATAATTTACTATATTCGATATATTTAACGGATATTATATTATTAAAATAATAAAAAGAAAAAAATAAAAAACTGTTATATAAACGATTTATAAATTATATAAATATACGGTTATATTTTAAAAATTACGTAATATTCCGGCAATTTTTTAACGTATAATAATAATAATACTTTGGAAATTTTTAAATAAATTTATGTTTATTTATTTTAACGATATTTTCGTTTATTCGAAAACTTTAAAAAAACATAAAAAACATATAACAATAATTTTAAAAAAGTTTTAATAAACGAAATTACGATTAAACGTAAAAAAATACGTATAATATATTTAAAAAATTAATTTTTTAAAATTTATTATTACCCCCGGAAAAATCTAAATATAAAAATCGAAAATTAAAATAATACTGTTACGATCTAGGGTCTGCTCCAGGCCTGCCCTACTGGGACAGGCGCCCGCATTTTAATCATTATTTACCCGGGCCGAGGAATCACGTAACATAGATCCCCGGGATCTTTTAGATCTTTTAGATTTTTAAAATCTATAAAATTACTAAAATCCGTAGAATTGCCAAAAGATTGTTAAAAATATAATAAACGGAAAAAAGCGTTCTTTATTTTTATATAATATTACGATTTTTTTTTAATTAGTTATTCGTTTTTATTTTTTAATTATTAATTTAATTTACGTTTTTATTAAATAATATATTTTTTATTTAAAATTAATTATTTTTATTATATAATAACGGGAAATATTTTAAAAATTTTTTAACGGACACTTATTAAAAATCTTATTATTACTTATAAATTAAAACCCCGTACGTTTTTTTATATTGTTATATAAAAAGTTTATTATATTTTAATAACTTTTTAATTAATAAAACTTAGTACAAATAAATAAATATCGGTATAAAAAAGTCCTAATAACGGAAAATTATAAAAAAAAGGATTTTAAGAAGTATATTTAAAAAATATTTTAGTTATAAAAAACTAACAAGCGAATGTTTTAAAAAACTTATTTACAAGTTATAAGACTTAAAATTAAAAAATAAAAAGCAAAAAAACAAACAACAATAAGTGCTTTTATTATAAAATAATTATAAAAACAAGTTAAAAATACGATTATAATAACGGACCCAGATATTACACCTTTAGTTCTTAAACCCCAAATAAAACAACAATTACCCTTAGATAACAAGCTTATAAAAAGAGCTTTAAAAAACTTAGATAACAACGATTTTAATAACAACTTTAATAACGAAAATTTAAACAAAAAAAAATTTAAAAAAAAAAAAAAACTCCCTGTCGATTCTAATATACAAACCTATAAAAAATCGACCTAGGACTATAGCACTTAAACAATTAAAAAACTAGTACTACTACAACAAAACATAACAGCTTTATTTAGATCAACCGGTAAACAATTAAAACAAATATTATTACCAACAGTACAAACACTTAATATAAACATAATAAATATTAAAAAATTTAAACTTATACCTCTTAAAACTTATAACAGAACTACGGACGTTAAATCGTTCTTTACTTAAACACGTTTATACATGAGTTAATATATTAGCACTATTAACACAAACGTTAAAAAGATCATAATAACGGCGTAATTTTTAACAGGAACAGTACTAGAATAGTTTGAGCCAATCTTAAAGGACTATCTGGAGAACACAGAAAACGAACGAAAACCAGAAACATCAACAAAATACAGAAAACAACGGAAGAAATTGCGATACCAAAGGAATACCTACTATATAAGGACCTGTTTAAAACACCTGAAGGAAACAAGTTACTTAAACACGGACCCTAGGATTACCGGATTTTACTAAAAGAAAGATACGAACCCAAATTATACCAAATTTACCATATAAGCTTTAAAAAGTTAAAAACTTTATAAGATTATATATAAAAGAACTTAAAACGAGGGTTTATACGCGAGTCAGAATTACTATACGGTTACCCGGTCCTACTAGTACTAAAAATAAAAAACGGAAAACAGGCCCGAGATAAAAAAAAAAACTTAATATAACAAATAATAATAAACTATTGTTTACTAAATATAATTATAATCCCGGACGGACACTTTTTAATTTTTCTCGTTATTATAAAAAAAAACATTAATTAAACCCGATAGTTTACTATATTCGATATATTTAACGGATATTATACTATTAGAATAACAAAAAGAAAAAAATAAAAAACCGTTATACGAACGATTTATAAATTATATAAATATACGGTTATATTTTAAAGATTACGTAATACCCCGGCAACCTTTTAATATATAATAATAACAGTATTCCGAAAGTTTTTAAATAAATTTATGTTTATTTATTTTAACGATATTTTTATTTATTTAAAAACTTTGGAAAAATATAAAAAACATATAACAATAGTTTTAAAAAAGTTTTAATAAGCGAAATTACGATTAAACGTAAAAAAATACGTATAATATATTTAAAAAATCAATTTTTTAAAATTTATTATTACCCCCGGAAAAATTTAAATATAAAAATTAAAAATTAAAACAGTACGTAACTAGAAAATACCGGACTTATACACGGTTACTGATATCTAATAAATACTAGGATTTTTGAACTACGTACGAGCTTTAATTATAGATTTTAGAACACCGGTAAAATTCTTTACGAAATATACTACTAAAAAATACGAAAAAAAAACGTTCTTTATTTTAAAAAAAGTTAAAAAAGTATTCGAAACGCTAAAAACAAAGGTTATTTCCGACCTAATAATACAATTATTAAACTTAATAAAAAAAAAAAATTAAAAACGGACGTTTTAAACAGTATAATCGCCGGAATACTCGAACAATTAAAAAATAATAAGAAATAGCATTTAGTAGTTTATTATTCGAAAACGTTATAAAACGCCGAACTAAAATATCCAGTTTATAATAAAAAATTACTAATTATTATCCGAGTATTAAAAAAATAAGAACTTTTTATAAAAAAAACAACGGAACTATTTAAAATTTATTCCGATTATAAAAATTTAATTATATTTATAATTATAAAA
>MU390461.1:0-22585 GCA_022578715.1 Nemania sp. FL0916
CTAAATTAAATAAACTAAAATATAAAAAAAAAATATATTTATTAAAGTCGATATAAAACAAGTTTATTAAAGAATTTTACGAACATTTATTATACAGATATTAAAGAGTAGTTAAAACGGCAAAACGGCTACAAAGAAAGTACGATTTTCCAAGACTTTAAAAAACCGTTAAAACTATTATTAAAAACTATAACGTATATAACAAGTTTAAAATAATACGACATAAACTTTATAAACTTTTACAACTAATATAAATACCCGATTAAATATAATATACTATTATATAAAACTTTATTATCGAACTATTATAATTAATCGATTTAATTATAAAAATTAAATATAATGTTATATAAATAATTATAAACCGATTTATAAAATATAAATATTTTTTATTTTTTAAAACAAACGCGACTATTAAATAATTAACGTACGTATTCGTTAAACATTATTTTAATAAATATAAAATATTAAAACGAATTATATTTAATCGAAATAAACTGTTTATTTTTAAATTCGGAATTAACTTTTTTAAACAAATAAGTACTAAGTTTAAATTTTTTACAACTTATTACCCCTAAACAAATAAACAGATTAAACAGTTGAACTAAACGTTAAAATAATACTTGCGAAATTATATTAATTATTAGTAAAACAACTAAGTAAAACTACTTTTTATTGTTTAAATCGTATATAACATTTTAGTAAATAAAAATATAAACATGTCTTTTTATAAAATAATATACGGACGTTAAATTATTTTAAAAAAACTAAAAAAAACGTTAATAAAAATACCTACTGTTATAACAATTATACCCAGAGTTAAAATAATAGCTACAAAAATTAAAACTTTCTAAATAAAACTATAAATATATTTATAATTCTTTTAACAAAAAATAATAAAATATTATAACAAAAAAAAAATTAAAAAACTAATTTTAACAAAAAAAAATAAAGTTTATTTATTATAATAAAAACAAAATATTATTTTAAAAATCTTATAAATTAAAACTAAACAATTAAACGATAAATTAAATTTTAAAAAATTTAGCCTATTTAAAATTAAAAAAATTATTTCGTTAATTAATTATAAACTGTTATTATTTAAAATAATACGAATATATTTTATTTTTTATATTTTTTTATTAAAACTAATGTTAAATAAAACTTTATTAAAAACTTAATTTAAAATAAAAACTAATTAAAATATATACGAAGTAAAAAAAATATTAAACTTTCGTTAAAATAATAACAGATTTGAATACTTGGTTAAATAAAAAGACTACCTATATTTAAACAATATATAAAAATTTAAAAAACATTTAAAAACGGCCGCCGAAATTGTAACTTAGTTCTACTAATAACACTTTAATCGACCGAAACTAAAAACGCGGGATTAATTAAAAAAACGTCGAAAACAGCTTAATTAAAATTAAATATAATAATAAAAAACGGTTCGGCCGAGGCAAAGGTTTTTGTTATATTGTGTTCTTTTATTATACGCTTTTTTTTTTAAATACGTTCCGTTTCGTTTATTTTATTTAACGATTAAAAACTATAATTAATAAACGTTACAATACAAAAACGAAAAAATTTTTTTTAACAACGGAAACGGGATAAAAAAGTTAAAGTTTTATTAGATTTTTAATAAGTTCGAAAAAGTTTAAACTTAGTTATTTTTTTTTCGGAACGTAACCGACGAAATTCTTTTTATAAAATATTAATAAAAACTAAAAAAACTTTAAAACTATTACAAAAACGGCCGGTACGAATATATTTTTTATAACGCGATATATTTTCTATTATTTTATAAAATAAAAAACGATTAAAACATCGAGAATAAAATATAACTTTAAAACTTACGTTTTTAAAAAAAACGGTAAAAACGACACGCTACGATGTTTTAAAAAAAAAACCTAATTTTCGAATACGATTAAATATCGTAATAATGATTAAAAAAAATATAACTTATAAAAAAAGAATATTATTAGGATAATAATTTTAAAAAAAAAAAGATAATATTACGATTTAATAAAAAAAAAATAACCCGTTAGTAAACCTAACGTAAGGAATAGAAAAGTACACTTCGAAAAATATAATATTAAAATATATATCGGACGGAATACGTAATTACGTAATAGTTTATTAGTTTATAATAATCTAAACTTACTAATTTACAATAATTTAAACTTATTAGCTTACGGTAATCTAAACTTATTAACTTACAGTAATCCAAGCTTACTAGTTCATAGTAATCTAAACTTACTAACTTACGGTAATTTAAAAAAAAATCAATACGAAAAAAGGTAATTAAAATCTTTTTATATAAACACGTATTCATTTTTATATTTAATCACTCGTTTTTATTTTTTAATTTTTAACTTAAAACTACAGTTTAAACCCGGATACGAATATAATTATTAAATTATTTTTAAATACACTTTATTAAACAAATAATAAAAGTACTATTAGACCTTTTTTACGGATACTACTAACAACCTTATTATTACTTACAAATCAAGACCCCGATACTATCTCTTATATCCGATGTACTAAGATATAAGAGGTCCGTAATAAAAATACTGTAATATTTTATAACGGGTTTTTTTTAAAAATAAAAACCCGGTTATTTAATAAACCGAATAAAAAAACATATATATATATAATTAATTATTCGGAATTCCGGAAATTTAAAATTTTATAATTATTTAAAACTATATCGAAATAATTAAAAACTTTTTACCCGATTAAAATAACGTTCGGTTAAATAAATTAAATAAAGTTAAGATTTTAAATTTAAAACCGGGAATAATACCGCGTACGTTTAAAAATTACGTAAAATAATTCGAAATATATTTCCGCTCGTATATTAATTAAATCAATATAATTAATACAGCGTTTATTTTAAAAAATACAAGTTTAAGTTTAAATAAAAAACAAATTTGTTTATATAAATAATAATATTAATAATTTTTAAAAATTTATAATTTATTATTATATATTTTATTTAAAAAAACGCGGGCGATTTATAAAAAAAGTTTATAATATACGCGTGTAAATATATTTAGTTTTAATATTAAAAACCGTAATAAAAAAGTTTCCGCGAAAAAATGTTTACTGGTTATAAAATACGTAATCCGGCGAAACCGGTATTTTTAAAACTACAAACTAGTTTTTAAACTCGAAAAACCGGATCCGGAAAATATAATTATAAAATAATAAAGTTAAAAATTAAATATATTATTTAATTAATTTAAAACGTTTATTAATAACACGTTTATATTATATATTATATTAAAGTTTTATTTATTATAAAAACGTTTAATTAAAATTATAAAAAGTTTTATATAATACGGGTAATTTTAATAAAATTAATAATTTAACCTTTTTAAAAAATTTAAAAATAGTTTTATTTCCGTATTATTAAATCTTAATAATTATACGGTTATAAAAATTAAAAATATATTATAAAATAACGTAATACTTATTTAATTAATAATAATTTAAACAATAGTTTTAATAATCCCGACGATTTTTCGGACTTATTTATTATATATTAAATTTTTCAGGTTTATATAAACCGGTTTAATAACTTATAAGTTGTTAGTTAACTAGATTAATACATCTTTTTCTAGAGCAATAAGCTAGTCCGCCACAGCTTACGACGAGGGCTTCGAACAGGTTATAGTATAATGTTCGGTGGAGGCTTTGAACGGCTTAATAGATGTCAATAAGCACCTGATCTAAGGTAAGTATATACTTAAGTACTTAATGTACATCTATCCTGTGGTGACCCAATCGCGGTATTATATTTGCCTCATCAGGCCCACCTGACTTCTGATATCCCGAACAGTACCAGTGTAACCATGTCAAGATTTCTCTTAAGTTGTTGTATGTATCTATATGTATTGCTTGAGTGCTGAATTCAAATTGTTAGCTTGACCGAAAATTGGAATCCTGTGCTCCGACAATGCACCGGATGCAACTCACTGATGCACAAGGAGACGCATGACAATATGCCAACAATGTGGCACAGCCCGCACATGTCATGATGTGAACGTGTTATGTTCATTTTTTGCCGCCCATTTAGATAGCCGACTAGCTACTCGCTTCGCAGCATCATAACCGGCTGTTTTCACTGATGCTACGTCGGCCTTACAGAGTATCCATCTTAATTGGCGATGTGGTTGCTCACTAATGCAATACATCATGCGTCTACTACCTAACGTCTACATACCATCCTAAATCGTCCACTACTAGGTACATTTTACATGTCATCAATTGGCTCTAGTAACGCAAATTTACGTGAATTGCGATAATGGGGTCTGTTTTGCGCGAGTAACTTTATTGAAAGAAAGATAATCTTAAGTTGCATATATGGCACGGAACTGACACCTTGCTGAGACCATAATGTAATGCCAGTAGACTAATAAGCGAATAAACTAATGGGTTTTCCGAAATATTTCAAGCAACTTCAAAAGTTCGCTGCACGCGGATGGATTCGGGGTTCGCTCCTTTTGTATCCGAGCCTGGAGTCTGTGCCCTGACATCTGCTGTATTCTCGGTATCTGCCCAGCCCGACACAGGGGCGCTGGAGTCATTCAAATGAATCCAGTCTTGGTCATGGTGGACACCCTTCTTCACGGTACCACCAATGGTGATGAAAGTTGGCCGGCTGATGTTATCACTCTTTCCAGATGTTTTGCTCCAATAGTGGTACAGAAGGAGATTAGATGTAAGCTTTCGAAGCCATGGAGCGGTGGGAAAGATGCTACGATACACCGGGGCACAGCAACAAATGGTATTGACGAACATTTGGATCGTCAGTAAAAGTAAATAGGTCAAGTTTTGTTCTAATGTCGCGTCAGTTTCATTTACAGACCGACTAAAATCTGAAGATGCTGGGCTGCTCACGAATGTTCCCGTACGACGTGGCGATGAGAATAATGTCGATGACTCCTGTTCTATTCAATCATATGAGATCAGTAAAAACGTAGCTGTCATATGATGCACTCAAGATGTAGTACTCACAAGCCACCCAAGAAGAAGAGCACCCTTAGCTTCCATTTAGTGGTATTGGACATGGCTAGGGATCGGACCATGAACATTGCCAGAAATACCATGGCGAAGGCGATTGCAGCATTGATGGCTTCTCCGGCGGCGAGTAGTAGAGAAGGGTCGATACAAGTTCCTGGTGTTGTCGGATCCCAAAGCTTTTGGGGCGGAGTGCAGATGAGGATCCGAACGATCAGGACAGCAAAGAACCAAAGGACTTGCAAGACTGCCAAGAGCCACACCCACTTCCGATAGATACGATTAACGCGAAATATACGATGATACAACGCCAATAGACTGAGCTTTGCAGCTGTAGGGTTGACTGGAAAGTTCAACGACTGGACGTAGCCCACCTACAATATCGATTAGAGATCATAGCACGCTCGGAAGGAGAAGGGGAAAAACTGAACCGTACTTTAGCAAGTCGAACTAGTCGCCAGGGGGCAAGTGCTGCATTTCCAAAACGCCCCGTGCCGTTCAAGTCAATAACATCTATTTTTCAAGAGAACATAAGCAAAGAGCGCAGGTATCTCGAAATGGGGGCGACGTACTCCAAAGAGCTACACCAGCATGGAACAAGAAAGACAGCAACGCAACTAGCGTAAACCAGTCTTCAATATTGATCTTTTCTCTCGAGCGCGCCGCGTTGAGGAGGCGCAATAAAGTGACAAGAGAGGTAATAGGAATTGCCACAAGACAGAGGACGAAAATGGCACCCTGAAAGGGATCTCGAAAGAGTTCGAAAGCCATTGCCAAGTGTCTTCACAACTATTCAGATATATGCATAGATATAATTACCATGTGCGAGAAAAGTTCAGTACTGATTGACAGAGACAGGGTCTAGTTCGACTTTTAATACAATACATGTTTACTGAGTACAAACCTTCAAGTGTGCACTTATATAGATTGTTGGTCAGTAGCGCAATGGGGTATTATGATTAGGGGTTTATAGCTTGAGTGGCTGGTCAAGACTTACTTCTCGCTGCAAGCTCTCCAGTGATATTTTAATACATCTGGGCGTGCGGCTCCTCGCATATGCAGCCGTGCGGCGCCGTATGTCTCAGTATGCCTACCTAGGTACCTACCTAGGTAGTGTGGGTAGTATGGTAAAAAAGCTAGGACAGGGGACAAATGCGCGCTACTGGCCCCCAATGCATTCCCTCCACCAACCTGCCCCCCTGAACTGTCGCTGCAGAATCAAATGCGAGCAATATCTCTCGGGGTCTATGCTATGCCGGTGAGTCCGGTTCTTAGAATACTTCGCCCAATAACTCCATTACTAATGAATGAGGCATTGCGGTCAGGGAAACCCCTCTTCTCCCCAAAGTCCGATACATCAGTCGGCCTGACATTCAAAGCGGAGCCTGTGAGCCATAGCGAGCGCAATTATATAGGTAGGGAGTTCAATGGTACAACTGCACGGATTTGGGTACAAAGACATGTGGCGACGCCGAGTCTCCCCGTTTCAAATACGTACCTTCATCAGTTTTTTAATCCTGCCGCGATATCACCTCTGTCTTTAAGCAAGTTGATTCTTTCGATCATGGATCGTGCTAGCTGGATCAGAAAGTGGCAAGATGGCACCGCAACCCCCTCCTTGCCCTTCCTCGTTTCTGGTGCACTCATTTTGGTGCTCTCAGTCGTCGTTCTCCAGCGTGCTGCAGACCAAGGGGGGCCGAAGCGACTGCGACACCCTATCCCAGGGTTCAACACCTTACAATTCATCTCAAACAACTTCAAGTTCATGTTAAGGGTGCAGCGCGCAATGCAAGGCGAAACACTTATCCGGTTGAACCTAGGACCCAAGGCGGTCTATCTCGTCACAGGCTCCGAGGGCATTCGGACTATATTTGGCCGCGAATTAGTCCATAGCGTCACAAATCAGGAACAGATGACAGGGTTCGCTTTACCCACGCTGTACAAGATGAATGCAGCAGAAGTACAACGTTGGAAGCAAGATAAGTCGGGCGTGACTAAAGTGCCGATTCCCGGCACAGACATACTACCACATGAAAGGCTCTGGTACAACTACGAGCACATCTATAGTGAATATCTCAGCAAGCCTCAACACACAAAACCCCTTATTTCCATGTTCCGCCAACGCTTCGAAGATGTCTTGAAGAAATACCCAACCGACTGGAAATCTGTCTCTATCCGAGACTTCTGCCGTCACGAGGTTGCTGGAACGGCAGTGAGTGTCCTGTTTGGCCCTGATCTTATCAATTTGACGCCGGACTTCATTGATCGGTTTTGGAACTTTGATCAACACCTGTTCACGCTAGTCCTAGGGTTTCCACGCTGGATCAACTCTAAACCGTACCAAGCCCACGACCACTACACAGCTGCCGTAGAAAAGTGGCTTGAGCATGCTTCAATTGACTATGACTGGCAAGGAAACTCTGAGACGGAGTGGGAGCCACGTTTTGGAGCACGTGCCGTTAGAGAGTTGTATAAGTGGATGAAGGAGACACATTGGAGGCATGAAATTATCGCTGCAACGCTGGGCGCATTAGCCTTTGCGTGAGTAACCGCCACCGTTCCCGCCGTTCAACTACTTGTACACGCGTTGACAAAGTTATAGACTCACCACCAACAGCATTCCGACCACCACGTGGATGCTGATGGAAATCATATCAGATCCCTCGCTCCTCAAAGCCGTGAGGGCAGAGATAGAAGCAGCCAAGATGACCAACACCGTCACCGGCAATGCTATACTGGACAGCCAGGTATATTTGAGCCATTATTTTCTTGTACTATCACAAACTGTTGCTCATATTAGATACCCCTGAGACACATATACATGCCAAACTACTACTACAAGTAAAAGGGGCGGACGCTGACATTCAATCGATATGAAGAAACTTGGATCCCTTCCGTTGCTCCAGTCTATCTGGACCGAAACGCTACGGCTACGTGTCAACTTCAATGTCACACGTGATGTAAAAGAAGCTATTGTCATCGACGGGCATACCATCCCTGCGGGATCTATGATACAAGCGCCGATGATGGTTTCGCATTATAATGAGACATGGGGCACCACCGAGCACCCGGCCTCGGAGTTTTGGGCCGAGCGTCATATTAAGTACGATAGTGCCGGGAACCGTACCTACGCAATGGCCGGGCGCAACACCTCGTTCTTCCCATTCGGCGGCGGTGCGAACATCTGTCCCGGTCGACAGTTCGCCAAATTGGAAGTGCTGACTACTGTGGCCCTTGTCGTCTCTCGGCTGGAGATAGAAATACAGGGATGGACCACAACAGATGGCAAGTCTTCAGACAGACCGGCTCAGAGTGATTTGAAGTACTGCGGATCTGGAGCCATGCCGCCTGATCGCGACTTGCGTGTTAGGTGGAGGTGTATCTCTTGAGTGGCGGCCGCTCTCTTCTATTCCTCTGCTCTTCTTTGCCTAGGTTAAAGTGCCTATGTATCCCCTTCGGTCTTTATCACCAATTACATTCATTCTGTTAAGCAAATATAGATCATGTCAAAATTTGTTTCCAGTGTTGCGTAGCGGCATTCTTCTCCATTTCGTAGGTACCTCGTGACTCGTGTAGTAACTCTCTGTATAAATACTCTACACTTGCATTTTTCCGAGTAGCCTTGGTCGCATTTGCATTCAACGTAGACGTATGAACTTATCTCATTTCATTATATTTGCAGATCTCCCATATTTTGCCCATCAGAGGCCATTGGGCTGTCTCCCATGTTCTACGAACCCGATAGACGGAAGAAGCCGGCGGGTGTAATTATTCGCAAGCTTTCGGGTTTCGGAATCCGGAGTAATACAATCTAGCTAGGGCACGCCTCGGTTATTCGTACAGGAAGTTTTACTATCAGTACAAGAAGCCATACCCAAACGGAAATAAAATTAGAAAACACCCAATCAGAGCCTAGGCCTTTACAGATTAACACGGGGAAGGGAACCCCAACGTCACGACCATCCCCCTAAATACTCGACCACCTAAAGATTGATTTATTTACTACGACACAAACTGTTCATAAGTTTCAAATTTATATATCAGACATCTGACATCTTAATAAAACTACGCATCTGGTTAAAAATATTAGCGCACGTGCGTGATATAGCATTCCGGGGTCTTAAATAGAATACTGTGACAGAGCGAGTGGCTTAGCCACGCCAGCCAGCCACGAAGTGGCTTGAGCCACCTACAATACAGCTGGCTGTTTCACAACCTTCGAGATAGGGCCTTTGGCCCTATCTATTCATCTATTTCAGCTTCATATGGGCGTATCTATGCGTTCCATCTTAATACTTGCGCAGAAATTTGAAGTAGAATTCCTTCCGTTTTAGGTATGGTTTCCTGCACGAATAACCGAGACGAGGACACCCGTGGACCCCTGTTAAACCAGTTGGTGTATGTACATATTTCTTTAAGCCGAACTGCGGCATGTGTCAATCCTACATGCATGGGCAAGGTATGTGTCTTTGAAGTACCTAAAGTATAACATGGACCGAAGTACCTAGTGGTACCTTGATAGTAGATCGTTTCCAGCCAGAAACATTGAATTTCCATTAGACGAATGTAATCGCTAATGCATAAAACTGACCTGTTTCATTCAACAAGGCCATGTTATAACAACTACTTAGATTTCCAAAAATTTGTATTTGAGCTATCGCCCATTCCTACATAGTTCTTGCCCCCATGCTCTATCTTCGAAGATCTTCACCCCTCTGTCCCCCCCTTTTCTTGATACCCGGTCATAAACTTGATCAATGTGTTCCATGTATACCATGCCTAGTTATTTCGCGATTATTGATTGTGTTCCCTACGTATTCATTATATGTTTGGTTGTATGTTATGCTTCACATACGCAATGTAAACTATTTGGATCTGACACTAATTTGACCCAGACGTTACTATATTATTGGATGATCATCCCCATATATAATTTATGGCTCCATCCGCTGGCGAAATATCCTGGTCCCTCGACCTGGGCCATGTCTCAAATACCATGGACAGTGATGTTCTGTTCTGGTGAGGCTCATCGAAGCCTTCTTGAGCTCCACGATCGATACGGGCCTGTCGTACGGATCGGCCCTGACGAGCTTTCCTACACTGAACCAGGTGCATGGGCTGACATTATGGGTCGACGGAAGTCAGACCCTCCCGAGAACCCGAAAGCCCCTTGGTACTGCCCTCCACAGAGCAAGCACATTGCGGCTGCGCCGTATGAGGACCATCTGCGCATGAGACGGATCCTTTCTCCCGCTTTCTCTGGAAATGCCATGGCCAAGCAGGAGAATCTGGTTCTTGGATATACTAGTCTACTTATAGATCGCCTGCACGAACTGTCTGTCGACGAGACTACGGCCACTATCGACATCGGACTCTGGTTCAATTTTTGCCTCTTCGACACCATTGGTGACCTGGCATTTGGGGAAGCATTTGGCTGTCTGCAGGAGTCCGCCGTCCACCCCTGGATTGCCATGATCTTTGCCAGTCTAAGGGCTGGTGCAATTGGTACTGCACTGAATCGATTTCCGCTTTTTCGTACATTCCTCCCGTTGATTGTGCCCAGAAAATTATTACAGCTTGGGGAAGACCTCAAACGATTCTCACAAGAGAAGATTTCCAAGCGAGTTGAATCGAAAAAAACTAGACCTGATTTTGTTGAGTTTATGTTGTCTGGTACCGGAAGCATGGTAAGTTTCAAGAAATCTAGGAGAAAACCACGGCCGATCATACCATGTTGTGACAAAGGATACCTCTGACTTACATTCGAAAAGAAAATGACAAGAGAAGAAATCGACAATAATGCGTTCGTCCTTACTGTAGCGGGCTCCGAGACTACAGCTACAGCATTGACTGGGGCGACATATCTGCTTGCAACAAACCCCAAGTCTCTGACAAAGCTAGCTACCGAGATATGCAATGCGTTTGCTGATGACAAGACAATAAATTTCTCGAGTGTGAGAAGTTTGCCTTTTCTTGATGCAGTCATGCACGAGTCGCTGCGTATATACCCACCAGGTGTAAACGCCCAGCCACGCATCGTGCCGCCGGGTGGTAGCCTCATATTAGGTCAGCACGTACCTGAGAATGTAAGTGCTTACCGCAGAAAGGATATCGTTATTGAAAGGACACAAAATGTCTAATACGTTATGCACCACCTTTATAGACTGTTATCGGTATTCCCCAAAGAGCGATGTATCTGAGTGAATCAAATTTCAAGCGGGCCAAGGATTTCGTGCCTGAACGGTGGCTGGGCGAGACCGAGTTTGAGACGGATCGGAGAGATTGTTTCCATCCGTTTTCGCTGGGTCCACGAAGTTGCATTGGTATGACGTGAGTGATGACTTGTCATTATCTTGATTTGAAAAGCAAGAACACCATAAGCTAACAATAGAACATATCATGCAATGAGACAGACTTGCAACTGCTCAATTCAAAGTGCTGCTTGCTCGTCTGGTGTGGAACTTTGATATTCATATTAAACACGATATCACAAACTGGATGGAGGAGCAGAAGTCTTATTTACATTGGGATAAAACAAATCTTAATGTACAGCTTTCGCCACGCCGAGTTAACACACCAGGGTTAAAATAAGTTGTAATAATGCTGTTTTGGCTAGCAGCCCGATTGTAATTACACATTTTTGCTTAACAGTGTGATCATGATCACGTCATCACTCTAGTCTGCATTCAAAAGTTAGAGTGATCAATTACGATGTTTAAATCTTTTTCAACAACAATCGGAACTTTCGTGTATACGTGTATCTGTATCCATGGTTATTAAATCAAGCGTAAGTTAATAAGACTAATAGATAGAGATGATATGCTATTTATCTAGGAGTGTATTCAAACCTAATTGACCAATGTCTTCAGCTCGTTAAATTTCGACTACAATCATAGGATATTACATGCAGGATTGCCACAACTAAAGCCTGTATTATCCCCTGACAGAATGTCACCATTAAGATTTTACTCAAACGGGTGCTTAGGGAAATTCGCGGTCGAGATCCTCCTCATTGCGTTCAGATTCCGAAAAAGACATTCGATAGCCTATCGCGGTTCCTGCACACTGACATGAGTGTCTATATGAGGCTATAATACACGCTCGGTTGATAGTTATAGTCTTGAGGGGATAGGTGAAGACCTTCAAAGTCGTATGTCGACCCCCGGGCTCTGTTGGGGTATATTCACCATATCGCTATTATTAACGGTCTTATTAATCTTGGCCGGCAAGGAATACCTCACGACTGGATTGCATTATTGGTTTATGCCTCAATGATGCAGTGCATCTTAAGGATGAGGGCGCGACTTTTTATCGCACTTTCATCTCTGTTGCAGGGTCCATCCTGCCAGAACTATCGTGTCAGCACTCTACATTACCTATTGTGTCTAAATACGACGTATAGCTAGGTATATAAGCAACACTAAGATAGATTGATTCATCTCAATGATTTGAATATTTCAGTTAGTGGGTGCATATTCTAATGCTTTAAGGTAATGTTTGTAAAAAGAGGAGAATGAAGATTGCACCCCTCAGATGATGTAGAGTCTAATATTAGGTATTTATGGGTTAATTTAAGGCAACTTCCAACTAGAATTACTTGCTAGGTGAGCGATAGTCGCTCGTGAGTGGCTGGTCATCTTCCTCATTAAAGATATCAAAGCCAATATGCAGGGCGGGATTCAGGAAGCGAATAGGACTGGTCCTCAGTGACACACCATTTACAGCCTTGAAATGCTTATCGGTCAATCTACCTAGATTGATGTTTGCTCTCAAATGCTTTGGTGTATAGACTTGGGAATGACTGGAATGCCCTTCTAAACTGTCCATGACAAGCAAATCTATAATATATTAGCACCACCACGGCGAGGCAATTCACTGTCACTGTGGAGACGACTGACTTGCGCGGGTGATTTCTGTGTTGGATATAGAATTTCATTTATCTATGTATTCATGTGAGCTCCCAATTCTAGCATCAGAGTATAGTCTCGTCAGGGTATGAGCTACTCACAATAGGGTCTTGAGTGTGAGGAGGGACGCCAAAATGTGCCCTAACTACTCCTACAGGTCGCCTACCAAGGGTTTGGTGTGTTATGAGGGCGATTCCATTGGCCTGACAGAAATTAACATGTCTTTTCTGCGAAAGATACCCAGATCGGTCTGTCTCAAGAGAGTCTTGGAACGCATGCATTTGCACTGACGGATGTAGTTAGATTTGATTTACAGCTGGGACGATATGAGCTTCACTCAATAATTTCTTCATCTTGAGTAGATTGAAACTAGAAATATCTGGGTTTGCCGATCCCGTTAGATCTTCTCTGTAAGAGTGCGCAATGTTTTATTTGCAATCAAGGGGAAGATCATCATTTGATCCCACGCAACGTGCGCCATGAAACTTCGCCTCATATCAAAGGAAATAATTGCGGTGCATGCAGAATATCACATATCCCTGGACTGTAACTTGTTAGTGCGGCGGTGGAAATAAAAGCTGACGAAGAATTGCATCAGTCAAGAGGATTCCATGACGCCCATAGGACAGCGACCAGCATCAACGAACTATATGTACCTAAGTATGCTTAGCTGAGACCAGAGCGTGGCGTAGCGCTGATCAGAATCATCCAGGGGTTGGGTGTGGCGGGGAATAATAGAGTGAACGGAAGTACTCCGTAAGCGGCACAATTATAACAAGTTGAGGTACAGTTAATCCACCCGCCACCAACAATGTCATTCTATTTTTGCTTACTCAATCTATAGGTCCTTCCGTAATAGTTGTAACTTACGTTGTAGATCGACAAGGGAAACGATTAAATCCTACCTGTTGATCGTAACCTGCTAGAATTGGAGGAGGTCAAGAAGTAGCCTCGCCTCGTGTTATAGATCGAATGAACAATAATAAATCCCTACCTGTAGATCACAAAGTGTCAGAAATGAATCCTGTCAAAGAGTAGCCTGCTCGGCTTGTGTTATAGATCGACAAGACAACCATGGACGCTGCGGCAGATCGCAACTTGTTAACACTGAAGTAAATCAAGAGGTAGCCTCGTAGATTTTTACCATTGACCTTGAAATGTTGGCAGCTCATGTGGATTAGTGTCAAGTCTGGAGTGCTCAATGGTATCGAAGAATATAAAAAGGGAGCCATTAACTCTTGCAAAGCCGAGTTTCATTAACACTCACACACTCACACACTCACACCTTACTATACTCACAACACCTACAACATTTTACTCGCTCTATCATTCAAAAGAAATTTTTGACATCCTTATTTCTGCAATCATGCAATTCTCCCACTTGTGCATTCTGCTCGCTGCAGCAGTCCCAGCACTGGCCATTCCACATGGAGGCCAAAATTCCACTGAAAATGTGGGCGCTCTCGAGGCGCGCGACATCTTCTTCGGTGTGAGCATCTCAATCTCAACAATTGCTTATAATAAGGCACCACAGTGACTGACATCCTGATCTTCTTAGGAATGTGTTCATGTGGCAGGCACTACTGGCTATTGCGAATGGGCCAAAGGCAACAGACAAGGAATATGTACTTGCGCAACCAGTTTCCCGGTAAGATGCCATACTACCGTAGCTGAATCTGTCTCCTCTTAATTTCTTGGAATACATTGCTAACTAATGGCAAATAGTGCCAAGTGACCGGCCGTCAATGCAGCTACAGTGATACCAGCTTACAATGCAGTTGCGCCTAATAGTCGCGTGGGCCTGACTTCCTGCATTTGTAGTCGTAGTCAGAGGGAAGGAGATTCATTCAATGACGATGTCGAGTAGCATGTACCATATCACTAGATTGCACCCAGTATAGAGTTCAAAAACGCCACACAGTCGTTACTAGTTGCTAGATAAATAGAAAGAGTCCTCAAGGCATAAAATACTGTATTTTAAATGAACTTGGAAGTCGCTATTAGACAGACGTGAAATGGTTTAAGGACCTCGTGCCTGTATCATTGCAAGCCCTTCCTGGCTTTTCTTTGTCGCTTTCGAACTGACAGGCTAGTATCATTATTTCTTTTTTAAACAGTTCTAGGCTAAGACACAACATTAAATGTGTAGTGTCAACGGACAAACAACTGTGTACTTTTAAACGGGCGGGAAGATATTATATCTCATCATTGGTTTGATTTATATAAAGGACCAACGACTAACCGTAATACTAAGGTGTAACAGCATAGCAAATTCTGATGGCTTGGTGACTAGGATTAACAATATTATCGCAAGATCTTTATATATAGTAAAGAGATAATCATTGTTGCTAAGTAGATGATTTTATTACTTTGTTATATACATGTAAGATAATGTGATCGCCGAATATGTATGTGGTTACCACTCTCGAAATCTAGCCTTCTGACATTGGCATATAATTTTTTTCCTTTTTTGAATGGGCTGTTTTCTCCAGGAGATTTCCTTCTTAAGGCTGATGACAGAGGCTGAAAGGGTGTGCACAGTGAAACAGTGCTTCAATTGAAGACTCGAGTGGTCATCCAATCGAAGTTACGCCAGTGGTTTCATCCACTAGTTCCAGACCTCTTGGCCGAGACCCGATAACAATTCCTTGGCACTAGACGCAACGACCAGGGAATCAGTTCGTCATATACATTGATTCTATAAATGGTACACTATTTTGATAGGGAACCCAATAATGAATTCGTTCACTAAGACCTTGGTGGTAAAAAACTTAGCGTTGAGTTCATGGTCAGTCACCGAGGAGGTTATGTGATTGTCATCCCGATTGTTGTCTCAATGTCGTGGAATGAGCTTCGCAGCAATATGAGAGATGTAAGTCAACTTGCCATAATCAGGGCATAGTGGCTAACAAGAGAGTAGGAGGTGTGTTTCAAAAACCTTGCGAGAAGGCTGCATGAACAGTTTATGAAACAGAACGCGGTAAAGTATAAAAACAAAGCTTTGTTTTGGAAACGAAAGGCTCGGGCATAAGGCCCTAACGAAAACTCAAAATGTGCTACTGTACAAATGGATCCATTCTGTCAAATTCCTGGCGAGCCTAGACCATGGCCAATGGTCCTTCTATTGCTGACACAGGGGAAACTCTCCTCACTCTAAAACATTGTGACCATCCAGACACGAGTAGAGAGTGCACTTAGGAGACAGTGCAGTACAGTCCACCGAGGGTCTGCTGGCAAGCTGGAGATTCTCACGTTAGACAAACACCGTAAGGTGCTGAGAAGTACTTACTACCTGTCTGGACAATGCCGGAATCGGTCTCGTAGAATTTGCAGCTATCGTCAAGTTCGTGATCGCAGTTGTTTGGGCAGTTGCAAGCGGCTTCTACAGAGAGAAAGGTGTGTTAGAGATATCCACTAGGGGTAGGACAGAAAGATGTTCTTGTCGTGGACTTACCAGGATCGGTTGCGATCCGAATAACGGGAGCATTGGCGGGTGCCTTGATTGAAGCGGCCATGGTGCCAGCAGAGAGCATGGCAATGGCAGAAACGATGGCAGTGGAGAAATGCATCTTGGAAGAAGATTGAGTGTTTGAAGTTGAAGTTATTTGGCAATGGTAGTTGTTTAGATTGTAGTTGCCTTGGCGTTTGTGCTGTGTTGTTGATGATGAGATAGGAATAAAAAGTGATTCAGGGCGGGAATGTTCGGGCCTCTTTATAGACTTTTCCCAGCCTCTTATGAAGCCCGTGCAAGATTTGAGTGGAAATGTCAAAAGTGGTCTCGTTGTATTGCTCCTCGTGAAACGCTGTGCTACGATGCAGCAAGTGGCAAGAAGAGATCTTCATTTACCAATCTCGGTTGCTTAACATAGAACACTCCGTACGTAGTCAATGCCAACTCAGCTTCCTTGGGTGAAGAGATCTTCGTTTGTCGTTGTCTCTTTCTATACATAGAACATTCTGAATACACTCAATGCCAATTCCAGGCTAACAGTACAAGCCATCACCAAAGGATCAAAACATACTACTTATGATATCATTGATTATAATGGGAAATCGAACGCGAGATCAGTTCCGGCGTTGTTGTTCTGCGCCGTGTCAGCAATTCTACCCGCCAGGTAAGTCAGGAATGAGATCATGGTCAACCCCAGCTCCAGTGCGAGGGCTTAGGACATAAAACACAGTATTTACAACAGTGCCATGCCAACTTAATTACGTTTGTTGTTGGTGGCGGCATTCGGGATTTTTTCCATGGATCTTTAGCACCTAAGGCAGCTCTAGGTATAACAAAACCCGGGGGTGGAGTAGATGACGCTTGAAGGATGATGAACAACCAGAGTCTCCTATACTATTCTTCAGTCTGTTACGACTGAGCCTCAGCTTGCTTTAACTATATTTCCACATGTCAGCAACTGTGCCATCGGCTCCTGCATTTCTGTTGGTACTATTCTTCCTTTGACAGATCTTCGCTTCAAACCCACGTTGAACTTGCAGTCATTTTGGAGAGACCGGCCGGCAGTGCTTGTGAATCTGTGCCACGAGACGACCTTGAAGAACAAGAAGATCGAATTGGACGATCTCGACATGCTGTCTTTCGGAACAAGCGGCGTTTTGCAATCTCTCATCGCAGATCGCAGTACAATCGGCGCCTCGCCTCTCGGCTGAATCCCGTGAGTGATAAGTGGAAGGAACAGAAAACGGAGCTTGGGAAGGCATGTATGAAGCATCAGACCCAAGCCTTTGGCAAGAAAAGCCAAGATTCAGACACTTTCTAACCACAATTACCACGGCGGCCTTGGCATCGTGAAACTGTCGCCTGTGCCACTTTATTACATATGCAGGAACCAACACACAAAGTCGGTGCGAGTCTCGCCATGACGCCATTGATCTATCCGTTACATGTAAATGAAACATACACCAGGCTTTAATTATTGCCGCAGGTGGCACAGCGAACTGACAAGTTTGGCGTTCTGATGTAGAATTGGAACCAGCAACGAGCTCGAGTACTAACACAGAGTCAATCTCTTTCGTGCCATGCGTTGTCAGGGTTTGACTGTCACATAGTGTTGTTTAAAAACGTTGTGGTATGCAGAAATTTTCAAATTTGTAGTAATCTATCGTGCCACTAACCTCGCCAATTGAGAGCTAGTTTGCAACCTTCCGAAACCGATGATCGGTTGGGGTCGTTGTGATGTAAAGTATACTAGGAAAATAAAAAATGTAATATACACTGTCGGTAGGCGGTCACGTCCCCTACACTGAGAATAGCTGGGCAGCAATACTCATGACTTCAACCCTATGGTACGGTCGTAGCACTACAAAATGTAAACAAGAGCGATGAACGTTCCAAAGTCTTGGAAGCCCCTTGAGGCTTGGTAGTCCGCAAGCAATAGTGGTGAAACTCTCCGTGATTAAACTTGAAGATCTCATAAACTAGGAGAAAACTATTCGCAAGGCGCTGTGATGGCACGTAGAATCATTGAGTTGCGCGAAAAAGTTGAGAAAAGCCAGATTGTAAATTGGTCTAACACACAAAGCGAGTGAACGTCTATCGTACAGAATGTAAAAGAAAAAAGATTCAAATCAATGATCGAAGCGAGTGAAATCTAAATAACCAGCCTACTCCGTACAAGCCCATTCGCGCCGTGCTTGGATGTGTGATGTCAACCAGAGTGTTACGATGCAACAAGGATAATTCAACATTACTTAAGCAGCCCGGCTAAACCCCGGAAGCGGATCTTAGTTAATTTGAGATTATAAGAAAAAAAGGATTTTAATTAATCTGAGATTATAAAAAAAAAAGGATTTTAATTAATCTGAGATTATAAAAGAATATTTATAACTTACGGTTATTAAAAATTTTATATAGTTTTATAATTTTTTTTATATTTAATTACTCGTTTTTATTTTTTAATTATTAATTTATTTTTTTATTAAATAATATATTTTTTATTTAAAATTAATTGTTTTTATTATAAAATAACGGGGAATATTTTAAAAACTTTTTAACGAATATTTATTAAAAATCTTATTATTACTTATAAATTAAAACCTCGTGCGTTTTTTTATATTATTATATAAAAAGTCCGTTATATTTTAATAGTTTTTTAATTAATAAAACTTAAAACAAATAAACAGATATTAATATAAAAAAGTTTTAATAATAAAAAATTATAAAAAAAAAGATTTTAAAAAATATATTTAAAAGATATTTTAGTTATAAAAAACTAACAGGCGGATATTTTAAAAAACTTACTTATAAGTTATAAAACTTAAAATTAGAAAATAAGAAATAAAAGAACAAATAACAATAAGTGTTTTTATTATAAAACAATTATAAAAACAAGTTAAAAATACGATTATAATAGCGAATTTAAATATTATATTTTTAGTTTTTAAACTTTAAATAAAATAACAATTACTTTTAAATAACGAGTTTATAAAAAAAGTTTTAAAAAATTTAAATAACGACGATTTTAATAACGATTTTAATAACGAAAACTTAAACAAAAAAGAATTTTTTAAAAAAAAGAACTTTTTATCGATTTTAATATATAAACTTACGAAAAATCGACTTAGGACTATAGTATTTAAATAATTAAAAAACTAATATTACCGTAATAAAACATAATATCTTTATTTAAATTAACAAGTAAATAATTAAAACAAATATTACTACCGATAGTACGAACATTTAATATAAATATAATAAATATTAAAAAATTTAAATTTATATTTTTTAAAATTTATAACGGAATTATAAACGTTAAATAACGTAATTTTTAATAAAAACGGTATTAAAATAATTTAAGTTTATTTTAAAAGATTATTTAAAAAATATAAAAAACGAACGAAAATTAAAAATTAAAAAAACTTTCGTAATATATTTTAAATTCGAGAATTATATAAAAAACTTATTCGGTAATAAAAAAAAAATAAAACATGTTAAAAAATTATTATATTAGTTAAAATAAACTAAAAACGTTATAATTTATATAATAAAGTTTAAAAAATTAATAGTTATTTTAAAACTATTTAAAACGGTACTATTTATTTTATTTTTTAATAAATTAAAAACTTAAGTTTAAAACGAGATATATTAAAATAATAAATTAACAATATTTAATAAATATATAAAAAACGTAATTATAACGGATAAACGATCGTTCGATAAATATATAAATAAAAAACGAACGAGTATTACGAAAACTAAGTATAAAATTTAAAAAACCTAAATAAAACAAAAAAACCCGGGGAAAAAGTTATTAAAAATAAACGCGGTATAAAAATAAATATTAAAAAACATGTTTAATATAGAATGTTTTTAATATAAAAAAAAAACATTATAAGCGCTAATGTCCGAGTTTGTAAAAAAAAACAACTTAGTATTAACGAAAAGGAGTTTTTTAAAAAAAGCGTAAAAAACCCGAAAAACCCGAGTCGTAAAGATCTACGATAACGATAAAAACGATTAAAAAGTTTAAAATAATACCGAGATTTACGAGTATAATTTAAAATCAGAATTAAAACGTACGGTTATTATATATATAATAATATAAAAAAATAGTTTTATTTTAAACGAGGAAAAATGTTTTAATTATAACAATTTAAACGGAAAAATTTATAAATATTATTTTAGATTAAAAAAATTAATAAAATAAATTAATTAAAAATATTATTATTATATTTGATTTAAAAATTATAAATTATATAATAAAAATTTTAAAAAAAAAATAATTCGGATTTTATATAAAAAAATATATTAAACGTTTTATAAACGATATAATTATTATAAATAATATTAAAAAGTTAAAAACGTAATTAATTAAAACTTTTATAATTAAAAAAAAGAACAAAAAAAAGAAACCTTATATAATTACGACGAAAAATCTTTTTATATAATATTACTTAAAGTTTATAATATATATTCAAAAATAAATAAAAACAAAAAAACTATAAATAAAAAATATATATATTATGTTTTTATAATTTACGAATTATACGTAATATAGTTTAAACTTTTATTAAAAAAAAACTACGAAATTAAAAAATATAAATTTTATAACTGTTTATATAACAGAACTTAATTATACAATAAAATACCCTGTATTTATAAAAAATATTTATATATTTTTATAAATAAACTAGTTATAATTAAAAAATGTACTTATAATAACAAGATTAACAAGTATAATTTATATTTTAATTTTAAATTATTATTTATAAAATAAAAAACCCCCGTTTTATTAATACCCCGAGTAATATTAAAATTATTACGATTAAAAAAAACTATGTAATAATAATACAATTATTAAATTAAACAATAGTACGAATATATAAATAATAAATGTTTTAAATATACGATAATAAAAACAAAAGTTTAAAAAATAGTTTTATAAAATACGAAATTAAAAAACAAAAACGGTTTTTGTTATTAAAACAACAAAAAACCGAAAATATAAAAACTTTACGAAAAATACGATATAGTTTACAAAAACAAATAAAAATCGAAATAAAATATAATAAAAAAAAATATCGGATATTAATAAACTTAAGATCCGAAGTCGATTTTATATTATTCCGAATTATTAAAAAAAATCGTATATTTTAAAAATATAAAAATAAATCGTATAAAATTATAATATCTAATAAAAATAAATTAAGTTACGATAATAATCGTATGTTTAAAAAAATTAAATTATTCGATATATTAATATAAAAATATAAAAAATAAATTATATTCGATATTGTAAATATTTTTAATTATAACGTTATTTTCGGAATAAAATAGTTAAAAATTAACGATTTAATAATTCGATAAAAAAATAAAACAATAATTTAAAATATTAAAAATATTAATAAAATATAAAAAATAACGGAAAAAATTAAAATATTAATAAAATATTTATAATATAAAAACTTATTTAAAACATTTAAAAAAAACAAGTTATTTAAACACGGATTTTAAAATTACCAAATTTTACTAAAAAAAAAAATACAAATTTAAGTTGTATTAAATTTATTATATAAGTTTTAAAAAGTTTAAAATTTTATAAAATTATATATAAAAAAACTTAAAACGAAAGTTTATACGCGAGTTAGAATTATTATACGGTTACTCGGTTTTATTAATATTAAAAATAAAAAACGGAAAATAAACCCGAAATAAAAAAAAAAACTTAATATAACGAATAATAATAAATTATCGTTTATTAAACGTAATTATAATCCCGGACAGATATTTTTTAACTTTTTTTATTATAATAAAAAAAAATATTAATTAAACTCGATAGTTTATTATATTCGATATATTTAACGGATATTATATTATTAAAATAATAAAAAGAAAAAAATAAAAAACCGTTATACGAACGATTTATAAATTATATAAATATACGGTTATGTTTTAAAAATTACGTAATATTCCGGTAATTTTTTAACGTATAATAATAACAATATTCCGGAAGTTTTTAAATAAATTTATGTTTATTTATTTTAACAATATTTTTATTTATTTAAAAACTTTAAAAAAATATAAAAAACATGTAATAATAGTTTTAAAAAAGTTTTAATAAACGAAATTACGATTAAACGTAAAAAAATACGTATAATATATTTAAAAAATTAATTTTTTAAGATTTATTATTACC
>MU390462.1:0-20933 GCA_022578715.1 Nemania sp. FL0916
TTTTTTAATTTAAAAATAATTTTTTTTATTAATTTAATAAAAAATATTTTAAATTTAATTAAAATATTAAATAAAAAGTTTATTTTTTTATTAAACGATTTAAATAAAAATTTTTACGTTAATTTAATTATTTATAAATTTAATTAAATATTTATTTTTAAAAGTTTATTTTAATAAAATTAAATTTTTTTATTTTATTATAAATTATATAATTTTATTAATAATATTTTATAATTATTAAAAAAAATTTAAAAAAATAATTGTTTTTTTATATAAAATATATTAATAAAAATATAATTTTAAATATAAAAAAAACGGGATTTTTATATTTAATACGTTTAAATTATTAATATAAACGTTATAATAATTAATTAATTAATTTTTTTTATTATAATATTTATATAAATTAAAATTAAATATAAAAATATTTTTAAAAAATTTAAATAAGATTTATATTAATTTAAATAAAATTTATAAAAATAATATAATATCGAAAAAATGTTTTTAAAATAAAATTTTTTTTAAAAAACGTATAATTAATAATAAAAATTTTATAAAATTAAATATAAATATAAATAAAACGTAAAAAAATAAAAAAATAACAAATTAAAAATAACAAATTAAAAAAATAAAAAAATAGTTTTTTTAAATTATATTTTATAACGTAATTTTTAAAAAAAGCGTTTTAAAATATAACGTTTTCGAATTTTTAATCGTTATTTATAAAAAAATTAAAAAAAAAGTTTAAAAAATGTTTTTATAAAGTTAAAAAAAATATTAAAAAATATTAAAACGTTATAATAATAACGTTATTATAATAATAATTATAAAAAAACGAATATAAAATAAATAATTTTTAATTATTATAATAAATAAAAATTAAAAATTAAATATTTATAAATTATATAAATAAGATTTAAAAAATATATATATGATTTAAAAAAAATAAAACAACGTTTTTAAAAACTTAATAATTTAAAAATACTTTTTTAATAATTTTATAAAAAAAAGTTTTTAAATTTAATAAAAAATTATAAATAAATTCGTAATATTTAAAAATAAAAACTTATAACGTTTAATAAATAATTTAATAATAATTAAAATAACGTAAAAAATAATAATAAAAAATTAAATTAATAAAACAATATAATATTAATAGTTTTTTAATAGCGCGGGTTTTACCGAGGACATTAGTTTAAGATTTGTAGATTAGAGGGCCGAAAGATATTGTATTAAAATAGGTTTTATAGGACCTACAGAACGTGTGGGAGGGATAGTATACAAGGCCCGACCCACTATAGATGTCCTCTAGGGACACCCTATCTAATTATGCTATCTCGAGATTAGCTCTCGAGACCAGGTCTTAAGACCCCATCTTGGACCACCTAATCTAACTGGGGTATACGCGTACGCTAGTGTAGGCAAATCGCATCCGAAAGCCGCTTTTGTGGGCACCTAGACAGGCACTCTTCCTCGAGATTTGAGTTGCCCCGCTGTCGAGGATTAGGTAAGCTTGAAAAATGTCTAGGCTTGGCAGAAGTCACAGGGTTACTCGAGGCTGCCCAGCCAAAGGGTGTCTGCGCTAGTGTAATACCTACCTTACCTGCTACCTGCGAGGTGGAGCGCTGTCACATGCATCATCAAACTCTCGTTATATGAAGCCTTTAGCTTTGAGGACACCCCGAAATCGCGGGGGATATAGAGTTGGGTGATGCTGAACCATGTAATGCCGCAGTTCTACTTCCTTTTGTCGTCGACTTCCTCGTCTGCCGCTGCTTCCATTCTCATACCCTCTGCTTCGTCGTCTCTCTGCGGTTTACTGGTTCATCATATGGCCAACTCCCCTTTGACGAGTAGAGATAAAATTACACGAAATCGTTCACTTCCGTTCATATCTGCCGGAGAGACACATGGCTGAGAATGGATCGGGGTCCCCGGGAGACGGGGATAGCACCCAGGGACTTGGTCCTGACGAGAAGCCGCGCCTGACAGAGGAAGAGAAGAAGCAGAATCATATCGCATCTGGTATCTATCTTTCGCTATATGTCTAATTCCTCCTTTCCATGTCCGGCGTTGAAGTATGTCCTGTAGTTGATACACGGTGCAGTTGCTAAGATTTCAATCTAGAACAAAAGCGTCGCGAGGCAATCAGGGCGGGCTTCGATCGCCTATGTGAGCTCGTGCCTGGCTTAGAAGGACAAGGGCGGTCCGAGGGCCACGTTCTCAAACAGACAGTCGCCTATATCAGGGAGCAGCTTCAGAGACGTCGTGTATTGGTCTTGGCAGCCGAAGCTCGAGGCGAGCACGTTACGGAAGAGATGAAAGAGTATGTCTCGGCCGTTGCAACTAGATCACGGAACGAAGCGTTGACATAAGATTCAAGACCAATAGCGATCTTAGAGAAACTCGAAGCGCGAGATCGACGGTGCGTATTTCCCAACGGTTTACCAATTTTCAACTTACTCTAATTACCTTGAGCTAACATTTTCTAACAGGAGAGAACTTAACGGGGGGCGTGATCCAGAAGAAGAGGATGATGGATAGGACTATCTATGCTCCTCGCCCACCATCTCGACAGATACAGCAGACGAAAAATGATACGAGCAGGCGACGACATCTTTATAATCAAATCCTGCTAAGCCTTCAACCTTCAACATGCTTTCATTGGAAGCTATAGAAAGTCATACAACTACATGAGTCTCATGGTATACGGATAGGGTCCTGCGATGAGCATAGTCCCTTGCGGTTCTAATTATGAACGCTTCGATGTACTCATACACCGGGGCTTACAGCAATGGCAACGAGATTAGTAGATCTTTGTTCGTACAAGGTTCATAGATATGCATCTGCCCTCGCTTTGAGGATATTGAGCAAGTCTGCTGGCAACATGTCTGTCCGTGGCTGTTTGGCGACTTCATCGTCACCCCGTAAACACTCAAAGTCACATGTGATAGTACCAGTAGGTATCTGTCGTGGCCCGGCTGTGAGGATAACACTGTACCCCATCTCCTTGGCCCGGCGAGACTTGGCCCCGACGCGCTCGTCTCGGTCATCAATATCTACAGCAAAATTGGTAGTTTGGCTCAACGGCTGTCCCAGCGAACCTTGTGTGCCCATGAGAATATCCTTGACTGCTCTGGCATGATCTAAAACGGGCTGACTGTTGTTGGTAGTCACAATCATGATTTGCCTTGGATTGAGCCAAAACGGCCAATTCCCGTTGTAATGCTCAATTAAGAGAGCCATTAGTCGTTCCACCGAGCCCAGAATTGCTCGATGAATGAGGACCGGTGTGACGTGGCCCATCTGGCCTAGGGCATCAGGATCTTCGGTGGTCTCCCCGCGCCGCTCATGGTCGGGTGCTGGTGTTGCGTATTCCAGCTCGAACCGCTTCGGCAGTTGGAAATCGAGCTGGATGGTGGCTGTCTGATGCTCTTTTCCGTTCGAATCTCGCAGAATGATGTCGATCTTCGGACCATAAAAAGCACCGTCTCCCTCATTGACTGTCCAGTCTTGTCCAGATGCCTCTAGGGCTCTCTTCAATGCGCTTTCCGCGGCTTCCCATTCTTCTGCTGTTCCTATGGATCGATCCGTCGGCCGAGTTGACAGGGTCAATCGGTAAGGCCCGAGCTGGAAGGTTGAGTAGACGACATTAACGAAATCCAGTGTCTTGCGAACTTCATCTTCGATCTGCGACGGTCGGCAAAAGATATGTCCGTCGTCCTGGTGGAAACGCCGCACTCGAGTCAATCCGCTGAGGGCACCCGAGACCTCGTTTCGGTGAAGGGACGAGAAGTCGGCGTATCGGATAGGGAGGTCTCGATAGCTACGTCGCTGATCCGCGAAAATCAAGCAGTGGCCCGGGCAGTTCATGGGCTTGAGGCCATACTCGCCCTCCTCGCCCTCTTCTGCCGCGTCGCTCCGCGATGGTGATGTGCTTGTCACCGTATACATGTCATCGCCGTAGTTTTCCAGGTGGCCCGACTTCTTCCACAGCGCCTTCTTGTACATGGTCGGGGTGATGACTTCGTCGAAGCCATAGCGGACATATTGCCGGCGCAGAAACTCGACGAGGCGATTGAAAACTCTGGCGCCGTTGGGGAGGAAGATCGGAGAGCCTGGGCTGTAGACGGACGTGGTGAATAGATCTTGTTGGATCGCAAGTTGTCGGTGGTCTCCGGGTGCCACTGGCGGAGCCGTCGCTGTCGCTGTCGCATGAGAGGACTGGCGCTGTTGTGGGAGAAATTGAGACAGTGATCTAGCGTATCGTATTTGGTATGATAGGGTCGGAGTGCGGGAACGAAGGCTGGTGGCTACTGCCCTTCCAAAGAGCATCTTGTTGCAGGTGGTTGATCATGGCGTGGGAACCACCTGCAGCATGATACCTCTAATTAAATTATGCTTTTGTAACAATGGAAAACTCCTATGCCCTACCTAGGTACTTCCATGTACCTGCCTCTATCTTACAGAGTCGCGGTACCTCCACCTACACAAGTACTAGATGTTTGAATGGGGGGCATGCGGAGCTAGTGGGGGTACTAGGTATCGCGACGGCTTCTAGAATCTAGCGTAAGAGGTTTAATTGCCCCGCCGCCACGTCACGACGTGACCGCGAACCCATGTGACCAAGCTGGCCTTCTGACCCACACTCGTCTTCATCAGGTAAGTACACTGCTACACTGGGCAATAGCTGGATGCTTATCTAAAGTACGTGTCGAACGTCATTGCCCAGACCATCTATCCCTCTGCAACTGCCTACTAAAAGGATATAGAGAACTGCTTAACCCAATCACAGCGATCGAGCTCATATATGATTCACAAGGGGCCTGCTGTTTCAGGTGACATCTTGAACCATCCGTGCCTCCCTCTCCTTGTGTTAAGCTTCACAGAGAGCCTGCTCTTGTTCATTCAATGCGCACCTAGACTGCATCTATCCATTCGATGAGTCACTGGATTTAGGGCGTCGAGGCCACAACAAGCTTCCGAATACAGTTCGCTGCCTATTCAACTGCCGCTCGCTCAGCGCGGGCCAACCTCGCGTGTCTTAGCGCGCGTATATAATAGTCGCCACCACCATCACCATCACCACCACCACCAACACCCACCACTACTGACGCAACACCGTCTGGTAACTCAATCAAGGAATACATTCAAGACGAAGAGAGGAGTTTGCAAATCAACGCAAAGAAGCGCATAGTTTGATCTCCTCGAAGAGACAAGCAACACACTGCTTGTACACAACTCCAAGGTATTATCCGTACAATAATATGACCCTGCTGGGATTATAGACCCGAGGTCATTTCTTGGATAAGATGGTGCGCACGAGACGAACAAAAAATTTGCCCATCGAGGGCTCTTGGCGCATGGTGGAAGAAGGCGAAAACGACAGCTTTGACACAACAATCCTTCAAGATGCCTTCGAGGACGACTTTGCCATGTCGAGTCAGCAGTCGCAATTGTCGCAACTGTCGCAACTGTCGCAGCTGTCGCAACTCACGTCGTCGCAAGAGGCACCATCCCAGGACAGCATCCGTGATTTCGCCAACAATGCCGATGAAGACCATGTTATTCTGCGCGCTCCCTTTCAGCCTTCTTTGTCTTCCACGTGGCACACTGCTGCAGACAAAGAGCGCACCCCGGTTCCTGAATTCGTTATGCCCACTATTGGCATCAACAGTCCGCGCCGCTCTGGCGCTCGCCCAAACAACCCAAACAAAGTCATTCAACCTCCAATGGAGTCGGAGTCTATAAGAGTTCGAAGAAAACCCCCACAGCGAAAACCGTCGGATGAGATCCATCATAGTCACTCTTCCCCATCAAAATATCTAATAAAACGTCCCCAGCGCAGCAGCGACGCGCCAAGCGATAAAGCACCACGGCCAAACACTTCTGAGCAATTCATTCGCCTGGTACCCGAATTCCTCTTTGACTGTTTAGCCTGGACTCTCTCAGTCGCCAGCATGGCTCTCCGCTTTTTGAAGTGGCCCGTGGCCATCTTAGTATCCATATACCTCGGAGCATGGATTTCCATGATAGCTGGCGATATTCTTACTCAGTCCGCCACCGCGTCTTTTCAGCCAATCTGCCGTATACCGGGTGTATCATTCTTGAATTTCGCATTATGTCGAAACAATTTTCCGGCTACCGAGTCGAAGAGTGCTGCTCAACCTCTCGAATTTGACGGACTTGTGACAGCACAGTCGCAGTTCGAGCAAGTACTTGAGACCTCAGCACAGGGAGTGTCGCTGCCTATGGAAATGAAGCGGTCAGAATCATCAGTGCGTGATCTACGGACCGTGATCAAATACAGTGATCTGCCCTCACGTGAAGAACTTGTATACGAGCTCGATGGCTACGTTGATACCACCCGTCAAATCATTAATGATCTTCAATATTTCAATACGCATGTCGGCGGCGCCGTTGACAGTGTTGTTGGTATGAACAAGCATACATCCCGGTACCTCGACTCGGTCGTGACAAACAGGGAAGCACAAGACAGCATCATATCACGGAGCTTCAAGTTGCTATTCTATCCATTTCTACCTGCCGCTTTCGACGAACGCGGGATACTGAACCAGTATATCGAACATTCGGAGTTCGTAGCAGGTAAAATCAACAACCTCATTCAAGAAGCTCAGGCGATACTTCAACTCCTCACACAAGCCGAAAATCATCTAACACAAATTGACGAATACGTCGTCCGAAACGGGAAGGCCGTGCAAAAGGAGCGCGGCAACGTGCTCTCGGACTTGTGGACGCTCCTCGGAGCCAACAACGAACGCCTACGAGGCCTGACGGCTAAACTTGCGCTGTTGCGCCAAGTCGATGGCCAGCGGAAATCGGCCGTGGAGCAATTGTCGAACCTGGTGCACGATCTGGGCGATATTCAGACTAAGATTACTGACTTGCGCGAGCGTCTCGAAGCGCCAGGATTAACCGCGAACACCATGCCCATCCCATTAAGTGTTCATATCGAAACGATCAATGCCGGGATAGAGAGGCTGGAGGCGGCTAGGGCTCGCATCCGTATTGAGGAGAATGAGAAGATACAAGAAGTTCTCCAGAGAGCGAGGGATGGGGTCCCTGAGATTGACCGTTAAAGGATATGTCTTTTGTCTTTGTTTGGGTCTGTATAAGTTTTCAATAAGGTTCGGGTCAGGTTGTTTAACGGCGTATAGGAGTTTTGAAGATCATGATGATAGTAATGACAGCTGTATTGAATATCACGAAATGTATTTATACCAATATCCACGTCTTTCGGGGGGCATCGGACATGACTGAGGTGTCCATTATATACGTACTCAAAACGTATCGGGGGTGTCGAAGTCAACTTCCAGTCTCGGAAGACTAGGTAGTTACTTAATAATTCAGTGTCTACACCGCGTAAGAGCACTAGGTTGTTAAACTTTGAAACAAACACCCGGGGCCTTCTAGGCGCATACAATCACCGACCACAACAGAAGGGCAGCGCACTCTACCCGACACCCCTTAGAAAACGTAAAGAGCCGTAGACTTTGTGGTTGATGTAGAACACATTCAGTAATAGACCAGCGCGTTTTAGAGACTACATTAAATATACGGCAATCAATGAATTCTCCGTTTGATGTACAGCAAGCTAATCATACGAGAAAACCGAGCATTGAACTAGCTCCCAATAATGTATTGCCCAAGAAGCGAGATTCGCAGTGCGCATTTGATAGAACATGCGATGTCACAACTCGAGAACACTTGTTTCTCGTCAAGTTAATCCTGAAAGAGAAATGTCCGCCCAAGAACCCCGTTGGCTGCGGGATCATCTGCGCCTACACATACACAACATCTTGGACGATCAGGGAGCCGAAATCCACGGGCTTCGCTTCACCGTTGGGGCGAACACCGGATTTCTTGGAACCGGCACGTCGTTCAAATACGATATAAGCGTCATCAAATGCACCGTTTCTACTGCTTCCTTCTCGGCGATGCACGGTACATGCTTATGACCCCTCCGGGATCGTCGGGCCACTTCTTCTCCACACCCGCCGAGCTGTACGGAAAACGGTAGTTTCAATGGGGATGATTGCGATAATGCGCGCTCAAAGTTGAGAAGAAGGAATGGCGCATTCCGGCTGCCGCTGGTCTCGGGATAGAACGGTACGCAGGCTGATGGCCAATTGGGTAGTTATGCTGCAGGCTGGGCCAGCTAGGGCGCTACGGCATGTTGGCTCAAAGGTCAAGGCCGGTATACGTCATTGTCATCTTGGTGTAAGCAATCCTGTGCTTTAATATCATCCCTTGTTTCTCCCGTTTTCGTCTTCTGAGAAGATCGTTCTTGTATTCCCTATTATCGCTTGTTGCCAACGAGATCAGCAATTCTCTATAATTCGAGGGATAAATAGCTGTTAGGCATTTGTAGATCAATTCAATTATAGTTCTACACAATCTGGCACCATTGCTGATATCTTTCGGAGACTTAGTACGTTGATCGATGGCGGACATGTTGTTTCTCACTATTTTCGTGAGTTATCAGGTGAAGATCTATTTACACCAGGGTGGCCATAGTCACCCCGTTGCATATATATAGGTAAGTTGGATAGTATTCAACTATTCAGGGCGTCCAAGAATCCATTGATCTAGCCGTTGACAGACTTCTATTCATTCTGTGACCTAAATCCCATCTGACATGGTGATTGCTCATTTTCTCGCAGACCGTTTTAAGGCCCGTTTTCACTCAGGTCTGCGTACGAACCTTACCACGAACAAAAGCCCCCAAAGCAGGCGAGCCGCTGTTGCGCAAACTGTTTGCTACAGCGCAAAACTTTTGCGAGAGCTTACAGAGGCTAGCCGCTGCTACACAACCAGTTAGCTACAGAAATGAAAAGCAGACTACGAAAAAAATGGAATAAGAGAAAGAAAAAACTTGCGACCCCCTAGTATAAACTTGTGAAGCCCTTATTTCTATTTATTTTTCTTGTTGTTTTTATGCCCCGAACGTGCTGTAAACTTATTTTTGATTTATTCTGACCCGTCAGACCGGATCTAATATTGATGCAAAAAGTGGTTCGAAAGTAGACGAAGAGAACATTCATAGCTTCTAAGTCCGTTTTTTATTAACTACCCGAAAGATTAGAATAATACGCCTGGTTAATAGTTGGTCATAAAAGCTTAATACTAGAGGGCTAACGAGACTCCTTATTAAATGAGCACACAACCTTGACCACAAAGACTTAACGAAATCAATCGTTGCTTTTAAAACTATTACGTGATTTTATGTAGTTTAGTGAGTGTAGACTGCGTAGATTACCTGCTGCCTAAGGTACTAGAGCACCCGGAAGTTCTTCGCCGTGGATCATGTATGCCCCTTCTGGACCCTGTGTGAACTTTGTGGACTACGTGTAGCATGCCGACTTTGATCTAGCTGCTGTTTATTAGAAGATCCGAAAGATCTTGGTTGTCGACTTCGTGTGGCACACTTGGATTCAGTGTAGTCTTCTTGGACGGTGTAGTACGTCAATTTTGACTTAAATGTTATTTATTAAAGTGTCAAGAGGCCAGGCATGCATATTGTGACAGAGTGAGTAGGTTAGCAGGGGGGGTTTGATTGCTTCTAGCCTTTGCTTTTGGTCTATTACAAGGCTATTGCATTGTTGTGGTTGAACTCGGATCATTTAATCCGTGAAGGCTCTATTCGATCATATCTGGGCCGATTGTTCGGCTTGTTCTGAGTTGTATAACAGCGGTATTTGGGCTTGAGGGTGTGGAGATTTAGCATATTTATTTCGAAGCTATTACGAGCTCAGCGAGGTTTGGTTCGTAAAACCTGTGCTTCGGCCGTGTTTGAGTTGTTCCGTTCAGATCGTTCGGGTTGTTTTGGACTCGTGTGGTCTGGTTCGTGTGAGTTATACTTTGGCTGTTTTGAGCCGCATGGCAGGATTACTGACCTACTTACCGCCAATCAGGGTGACTGGAAGCCCTGTATGTGTGCCGGATCTTGAGCAGCTCGTGCCCTTCCGCCCTGGCGGCTTGTGTTCCGCTTTAATAGCCCGTGTTGTACTCTGCTGGCAGCTTGTATTCTGTCCTTTGAGCAGCTCATGCTCTGTTTAACAGCCCGTGAACTGATTGATTAGTTCGTGGTCTGCCACCCTGGAGGTATACTGTTATCGGTATTTGATTCGTGTGGGTTAGGTATGTTTGATTGTTTAGGTGAAAAATCGACCGGCCGCGAGAAAATTCAAGGCTGCGATTCCAGAGAGTTGAAGGACTCGATTTGAAGCTATTGGGAAGCTGCCACGAATGTTGGGCTATATTATAGCCTATAGGACGTGTTTGGCTCGTGTGGGCTATAATTACATGGGTAATTTTGGGCTGTATCGACCGAGAGAGTGCGTACTGTCTTTAAAGCTATCGCGAAGCTACGACAAAGCTGGTTCGAAGCTCTGGCTATTGTATTATAGGTTGTGTTCGGTTGTGTTTGGTTTGTTTCGGTAGTTTGATAGGATCGTTCGACTGTGGGGGCAAGAAGACATCGGCTTATGTGTGCTGAAGTCGCAGAGAGGCTATTACGAATTTGTCTCGAAGTTTGGGCGACTATATGCGACGTGTTCGGATAGTTTAGGTTGTTTTGGGCTGTATATCACGGCTATTCGACCGGGAGATTCCGGCGTACGCGCTTCGAGGCCACAAGGGTACTGGGCGATTTTGGTGTACGCGTTTCCTGGTTTCTGCGAGACTATTGTGAGGTTGTTGCGAGGCTCGAGCTATCATACGGGTTCTGCTTGGGCTGTTTGGTTGGTGAAGGAATCGTATCGTGGCTGTAGCGTAGCTGCGAGACTACCTAGTCACAGCAAGGGGAAGCATAGCGTAAACGAGGGAAGTGGGAAAGCAGATGATCTACGCAGTATAACAGAATAGTCCTCTACTGAAACAACGCAATGAAGCTGAAGTGAATTGCAGCAACAAAAACCAACAAATACAACTCAATAGCATATAATTACAAGACACCTACCCCCTAACACTCCTTAAAAAAACCCTTCGTACGTGGTTCTTCAGGTATTGCGGTAAAGCTATAGCAAGGCAATTACGAAGCTCATGCTGTAGTGTTTGGTTTGTGTGGGTTATGATTCGTTCGTGAAGGCTGTGTTTGTGTTGTTTGGATGATT
This sequence comes from Nemania sp. FL0916, assembly GCA_022578715.1. Classification (NCBI taxonomy): domain Eukaryota; kingdom Fungi; phylum Ascomycota; class Sordariomycetes; order Xylariales; family Xylariaceae; genus Nemania; species Nemania sp. FL0916. Next base: position 11,136 of record MU390462.1, read on the forward strand.
CAGATTGATTTGGACTGTTTGACAAGGTTGTTCGACCGCGAAAACATAAGGACCATTTCAAAGCTACAGCGAGGTTTTTGCGAGGCTGTTGCTTTGTCGTGGCGGTTATGTTGGTGTCATTTAGACTGTGAAGGTTGTGTCGGATTGTGGATGGCCTGTTTTGTTCAGATCGCTCGGGTTGTTTTGGCCTGTCTGGTACGGCTGTTCGGCCGCCAGGGGAGGGGGCTTCTAGTGTACCCGTTTCGAGGTTATTGCAAAGCTGCTACGATGTTCGAGCTATTGTCTGGGTTACGTTTGGCTTGTTTGGTTCGTGTGGGCTATGTTTTGGGCCGTATAGTGTGACAGCGTGTAGGTCAGCAGGGAGTTTTTTAGTGGATCTTTTAGCTTTCCCTTCGTTCTATAAAGCTTCGAGCTATTCTCAGTCTCTTTCGGAGACTTAGTTGTTAGATAGAAGGCTGGTTTTTTTCTCGCACTCTTGTCATGAATATATTTCCTAGTTTGTGACTTTGCTATATATCTTATTTCTCTATGTGATATATTTATGTAGTTTTAGCATGCGATTTGATTCAATAGAAGGGCCTAGACCGGCCGCAAGGGGGATCGTAGAGGCAATTTAGATCCTTTAACTCCCGAGCTTTGAGATTATGGCGAGACTGTGGGTTAGTTTAGATCGCACGGGGGCAATAAAGGGCGTGATTCTGAGAGTTATAAGGACATGTATCCCCAGGGGCTTCAAGATCAGGGGATTTGACGCACGAGCTTCGTAGTTTTAATCTGGCTTTAATGATTGGAGAAGCGTACGCGCAGGTTTTAGACGAGTTTCGTGTAGAACCTTCGAGATTGCAGTGCGGCACTGGGTCTGCCAGTGAATTGTTTGTGCGATCTTTTTTGCGTAGGGCTTCGAGGCTACGGCTAGGCAGTGGCTATTGGAGTGGGGTCGTGAAAGCTTTGGTTTCGACCTGTAACGGATCAAGAATGCAACATTGTACCGCTACACTACCGGCAAAAGTAGAACGTTGTCAAGTTGGACGCTTGACCGCTTGCACTCCCCTATATAGTGTACCGTGACACGACCCGTGGACGAACTTCCCTTGGTGCTTCGAAGACGAAGTACTAAAACAAGAGGAACTATGTCTGGTGAAGATCTACACTAGGGCGGATATAGCTACCCTGTTGCGTATAGGTTGGTTGGATCCCATCCAGCCATTTAGGGAGATTCGGGAACCAACAAATCTGTCTATCGAGCCCTAACTATACTATCCTCGCGGCAATCTGACTGTTGATAGGCTTCTGTTCACTACGTGACCCGAATCCCATCTGATTAGGCGCTTCTCCTTACTTTTAAGATGCTTAATGCCCGTTTATCCCACTTTTAAAGTACTGGTGACGAAACACTCCTTGAAGGGATAGGCAGAAGGGAGGGAGCGTGCTACCTCTGATGTTCATTAGGAGTCTTAGGTGACTGCAACGCAGGTTTTCCCCTTGAAGTAAAACACTATCAAAATTAATCAAATCACTACATATCCCTATATGACATGCTTACGCGGCAAGAGCATGCGATCTACTTTAGTGATAAAAGTGGAACTCGTGCCCTTTCCTGAAAGCTAAGAACATTTAAAAGGGCATATTGGGAAGGCACAAGATAGCAGGCCAGGTAATAACTCCACATAGAAACCGCCAGTTCACTTTCTCCGTTCTTTCTTCCGACACTGCCACTACCACAACTCGCTTAGGTAGTCCTAGTATCCCACCACCTCGGTGTCTCAATTCAATATTTACCTCGTACTCCATTCCGTACCTCGGCCACTTTCAAGCCTCGGATTTTTCACGTCAGAACATACCATCACCGTTGACCACGATACGATGTCTATCTCAAAACTCCCGCCAGAGGTTGTCGAACAGATTATACGCGAAGCTGTAAAAGTACGCGGCCTCAAACGCGCAGGACGGCTACGGTACGTCAGCAAGTCATGGAATGCCATGGTCCTAGACGCCATATGCCTGTGTGGAGTCATGCCTGTCGACGCCTATAAGGTAGAAAACTGTTCTTACCTATCATATTACGCCGCAAAGAGAATCATGAGCAGCTCTCAAACATTGCCTAGGCCGCTACAAGTTATTCGACAGGTTGCAGCCCGCATTGTTAGTCACCGAAACAAAGGAAGCGACGATAGCAATAATTACAATGCTCTCAGAGATTGCGTCTTCGATCTCTGTCGCAGCTGTGATGCAAACGCTGTCCATTTGGATTCGAACCTTAATGGCTGGGTCATTCGTGACCCGCGGCCTGAATACGGGCGCTGTGAATGGTTCGATGATGGAGAGTCAATCGCACTACCCATCGACGAGCATGATGAACAATTCCGCCAAGCACTTCTGGCAGCTGCCGTTTGGACTAACGACGTGGCCCTTGTGCGGGAGATTTTGCTCTCCTTTCGCGATTATCTTTATACACCGTATATACTGCATGCACAGTATACATCGTATACAAGGTATACAGCAGAATTGTAGGTGACGTCAGCAATCCCCAAAATAGCAAGGGAGGCAATGTGCTAATTTGATGACCTGGAAAGTCCGAGATATAGCTATTTCATATCAATGGCGGCCTATCGAGGCCACAACGAGATTCTCAGTCTACTTTTCGACGCGGTCGGTAAAAGCAGCACACACTTAGATTCACTTGTGAGACTGGCCCTAAAGTATAGTGTCCTTGGAGACCAAGTCTCCACCGTTGACCGCGTCTTGGAGCCAATGCAGAAAGGGCTGCAGGAGCCCTATGAAGATCTATTGTTGGATGCTGAATTCATCACTGGCGTCGAAGTCTTTAGGCGGTTTATGGTATTTATTCGCGAGCAGCTTTGTATCGACCAGCTCCTTGAAAAAAAGATTCGCGAGGAAGATATGGACTCCGATAATATTCGACATCTCTTCAGGATCATCTGCTGTGCCGCGAGCAATGGTAACATGGCTTTCCTTAGATATTTCTTCGAAGAAAAGGGCATAAAAGAGCCGCGGACCTGGACGTCGAAATATGGTTATCCATCGCCACTGGAAGACGCGGCTAGTGAAGGAAGGGTGGACGCCCTGGTATATCTGCTCGGCAAGGGATTGACTCCACCCCGAACCTTGCCTGATCGTGCTGCTCAAAGCCGCAATCCGGACATCATGCGGATCGTTCTTGAGAATGATGCGGCAGGAAGGCGAATCCGGAGATCAGATTTTCGCAAGGCCTTAATCAGTGCAACATTGAGAGAGAATGAGCCAGTGGTAAGATTGTTGCTTAGCTGCGGGAATACAAAGATTATCAATGGTAGGTCTAAGGCTGAAGCTCTAGGATGTGCCGAAAGAATGGGCTTGGAGTCAATGGTTGAGATGTTGAGCTCCTAGAGCCATGGGGTGCTTGCTACGTCTGCTGTCTATACTTAATCACATCGCTGTTTAGAAAGCTCATCTGTTTTTAGTGTCGCTTCAAAGGTTTTCCCCTTTGGTCATAGCCGAAGCGTATACAACAATCAACACACCCCTCTTCTCCCTTCGCGAATCTTGAGAGTGTTCTAATTTGTGCGCATGATGATTCTTGCCCGACCCCAAGGGCAAGGACGTTAATATATTCGGGTAGATCGTGACTGAAGGCGGTAAGCGGGTTCGAGCCACTCAACTCATCTCGAGTCTCGACATATTTGTCCGGTTTTCCTCTACCCCTAAAGTCGAGGGAGACATCTTTGCGCGGCTCGACACGCAGCCACGGCTGATTTACGTCGCTATGACACCGGCTGGTTCTTCGACTTTAAGGGAAAGAACGCGTGCGCCCGACCGTGTTGTCCGTTACACGCAAAGGCAAGAAACACCCAATAGCAGTGGCCGGTGCCCAATCAGCAGGCTTCTCAAGATCTCTGCTGTTTGTTTGACAATCAGCGGCAAGAAGCCCTGCAGAGCCGCATGCAACTTTGATTGGTGCGTGAAAACTCAGCATGTGCAAGAACGAGCCAATCCGGCGCCTGCTTGATCTGAGGGGCGTCTTGAACGGTTTTGCTCCGAACTTCACCAGCATCACGCTTTCTCGCAACCATCCCGCGACAATGTCTGGAAAATTGCATGTGAGATCTGCCAAGTCGGTTTAGAGGAGTCAACAATTGTGAACAAGGTGTGATATGGAGACATAGAGTACCTGGCGAGTTCTCATTGTCAATTGCGGTAATCAATATGTATTTGTTCTACAACTAACTGGCTCTCAAGTGGCTGTCACAGTCCCAAATTACTCTTGATCTGCTTAGAGATACACACTATCATAAGAACCGAGAAGGAGAGCATCACGCGACAGAATAGGACGAATTAGGCTGCATCGCTTCCCCTATGAAAGATGACGTATAATGTCATTGATCTATCGAAATGTACACCACCAGCGATCAGTCAGACTAGCTATCTGTAAGAACTGCTTCGGGTTCTGACGTAGCTGGCAGAGAATGAGATTCTGATATTACCAACATTCCATTCCTATCGATTTAACGATTGTTAACGAAACGAGCTCTATAATAGGTATCGTTGGTTCTTGCAGATGAGCACGGTCCCAATATGTTGTCTTGGCGCTGACCATCAGCAAGGCACACAATTTGCGGCACGTATCTGCAGTTATGAACCAACAACATCTTTCTCGGACTGGACCAGTCAGCTCGGCACTCTAAATTTCTATATTTATCTGAATTACATCATGAAGATCAACAGGACAATTGAGATCTTCAATTTCAAGGCAACAACCTCGAAATTCAGTGCATTATATTTCGCCGTGTATCCTCCCGAATATGGCGACTAAAACTTATTCTGATACATATTCTTGTACTTTGTCACTTGATCTCTATGTTTGGAACTACATAATAGCATCTGTAACTATGAGAATACTGACGCGGTTTATCCTCTTTCTCGCACTCAAGTCTGGTGTGCACGCAGTTGGCGAAGGCCCCTATCAGGGCTGGTTTAAGCCAGTCCCAGAAGTGATCGGGGATCGTTTGCCCGTCTCTCCAGATCTCATCGTATCCCATGATCAAAATCCCAACGTGTCGAGAAGCGCAACCTTCAAACCATTCCAGAATGCCTGGCAAGCGTTGCCTGAAGGCTCGGTACTCAGAAACGCAGAATGGACATGGCGTATGTGCTCCCCTGGCTTTAACATGTAATCGAGAGGCGTCATCTGAGACAACACCGGGTAATACTGCCTATGATATTTGCTAATGACTGTGCACAGGTGTCAATGTGAGCCAGTTCTACGCCCCCTATAACGGCAGCGGCGGCACAGGGCCCAGCGATCGGCAGGCCTTTGTGAGTCAGACCTCCGACTTTTCTTGGACAGCGAAAGGGAATTTCTCGGAAGCCTTGAATAACGCTACCGGCCCGTTCTGTGTCACACAGTTTACCCAAGAAGTCGACCTACCGGTGAACGTCACCAACGCCCTTAATACTGATGACGCAAGCTGCATCCCCGCACTCGGCCAGGCATGCGTAAATGCCATTCTGAACCGCACACCCATGCCTAGCGAAGCACGCGGCTGCAACTGGGGTCAAGATGGGCCGATGTTTCAGCTCCCGGAGTGTAGAAGCTCGCTCGGCCGCAATAGAGGTAGATTTGGTAGTTTCTTTGGCACCGGCCTGGACCTCGGCAACGCGTCGAACCAAATCAACAGTGGTGATGCGTTTTGGGTCAACGTGAGCGGTCCTGTCTTGGGCAACGAGACGTGGCTGTACGACACGGTTGCGAATCAAATCCAGCTGTTTCTCTTCAGCACTGTGCTGCCCACAACTCAGCCAGGCGTCACTGTTCATGGGAAGGAGCTCATTTGCATGCGTGCAAATACTACTAAGCTGCCTGATATTGATGTCAACAAGGATGGTGTTGCTACTGTTGGTGAAGTGGTACTGTTGAGTGCAGGCACGAAAGTGGTCGCCGGGTATGGATGGTTCATGTACTTAGGGCTCATGGGATTAGTTGCTGCTGTCCTACTTAGCTGATTGATAGCCTTCATCCGAACTTTTCTGTCTGCTCGAAGACTAAGAGTAGTATACTCAAACAAATTGGTATCTTAGTCCGAAACTCTATACCGGGGATGCATCTCTACTTACCCGTGTTTGAATTGCTACTTGTATTGGAATTTGGTAGGTAAGAACAATGACGTATACGGCTCGAGGAGCACATAAAGAATAGTAGTAATACAACATTTTCAGCCGACTTGACGTGGCATGGGAAGCTGCTGGATGTGATTACTGTAAACCCTGAAATATAGGGGCAGGAGATGGCATGGTATTCGGTGACTTGGTCATGGAGTCATGGGAAGTAATAATACCTCAATTCACCTACCTTTTCAGAATTTATTATCCAGTGCCGCTAATACAGGATAAAACTATCGTATTAATTCTAAGTAAATATTTATGCATTACGTAGTTAAGTAGTCTATCGCTAGATCGCAGGTACATATAATTTACTACTAGTAGGGCTCGGTCGCCATCTACGGTACTCGTACGCGTCGTCCATCGCCGACGCCGCCGTGTCAGAGGTGCTGGAGGACGACGGCTTTACGGCGGCGTACCTGGCCGAAAACTGGCGGCGGCTGGCCAGCGCCTACGACTTCACCACCGCCTTCCTCCGGCAACTCGCCATTCCCTCCGCGGCTGGCACGCACGCCGCGCCGTTCGTGTGGGCCGACCTCGGCCAGGCGTACCGCCGGCGGCACCCGGAACGTGCAGGCCAGCAGGCGGTCTCCGAGGAGGTCAAGGAGGCGCTGCGCAGGCAGAAGGTGTACCTGGCCTGTGGGGACATCTTCAACAGTGAGTCGTCCGACATGTTCCGCATGGCTTTGGAGAGAAGAGCGGGTTTGGTGCTCGGAATCCCCCCACGAAAAAAGATCGCCCAAGATTATCGTAGAGGGGGTTCCCCTTTTCTCACTCGTGAAGGGGGAAACATAATTAGACCCAACATCCCCTAGTAATAAGTAGATGGCATTGCCCCATGTTCATGATTATCTTTTTGCTTAGCAGTACGGAGTATGAATTAGGCCGATTACTTAATCAGTCTCATTCTATTTAATCAGTGTCGAAGCACCTGCAGTTATTAAAGGGGTACTATCTCTTTAACAAAGGTTTCAGCGCCACGAATTTTAAACACTAATGCAGATTAAGTTCCTTTCCAATTAAGAAATATCCCCCATGACAATCTCGGGCAGCAATAGACGAGCAAGCCTACGAGCCGACCCGCATGGCTTGGTCGGTAATAGTGTGAAGAATTCTGGCCATTGCATTAGAGCAACACCAAGATAGACGATCGCCCCCGCCTCAACGCTAAGCCCAAATGAAGCTATCGCAGAGTAAGATCATCTTGGTCGTGTTCTGGATGGGAGCTGAAAGCCTGAAACCCCAATCTAAAACGAAGATGCAAGCTCAGTTGCGCGGTCTAGCCCCGAAAAGACTACCCGTTTGAGAAAGAGGGGCATAGAGGGCACGGAACGTCGCCGACGCTTGCCGGTGTTTAGCTCGGTTCCCAACTCCGCTGCTCGGCATTACCTCCGGACGCTATTGGATTCGCCGGCCCTCGATTGGCCAGTCTCGTACGGAGCTACACTACACGACTGTAGGCACGACGTCAGTACTGTACTTTGTAAAGCTAGTGTGAAGATCGTAAGGACGAAAAGCCATACCTCCTTAGCTGTTACGGTAGCCGTCTGAGTTCGCATCTAGTATCCCTTTCACTGTGCATAAATTCCAGTCTAATAATACGTCACAAAGTACCTGATTGAAGTCCCATCATGTCCTATAAAAATCTCGTTACGGCCTAGAAAGGCACAGCGTCTCCCTAACCAACCATTGAGATTGAGATTGAGAGTAGCCCCTAGCCCATCATGAAGACGACAGAGTTTGACTTCGACTTCGACGCGGAGCTCATGCCCCACGACCCCGTGCAGCTCCGGGGTAGAAGTCGCGAGAGCGGCAAGATGTTGGTGCTCGATCGGTCGACCGAGGAGACGGAGCACACCGACTTCTCGAAGATCTGCGACTTCTTCCAGCCCGGGGATCTCCTCGTCCTTAACGACAGCTACATGCTCCCTAACACTCTGGTGTTTGCGCACAGCGGCGTGAAAGTGCCACTCACCATCTACGGCTATGAGCCCAATAACGCCGCTGTCGTGGGCATCGCATCCCAGGGGCAGCTCCAGCTCGAGTCCCTCATGATTCTGGAGTCCGTGGACGATCCCAGCTTGATCTGCGAGATCGTCGAGCCCCAGCCGACGAGCTGTGGAGGGCCTATTATGAGCCCATCAAGCTGCTGACGCCCACCTTGGAAAAGGCCGGCTGGCGCACGGGCAAGACGGTCCCTTTCAAAACGGGATATCGGAAAGCTGCACGCAACGAGTACAGCTCGGTGTACGCCAGCACGCCCGGTTCTCTGGAGATCCCCTCCGCCGCACTGCACTTTTCCAAGGACATATTGCGCCAGGCCGTCGAAAAGGGGTTGGAGATCGCCTACATCACGCTGCACGTGGGGGCGACGGAGGTGCTGGCCGTGCGCCACATCAGCGAGGAGGAGATCGAGAAGCACGAGGTGCGGTCCGAGGGGCGCCGCGTCGTCGCCGTCGGCACCACGGTCATGCGCACGCTGGAGACCCTGGCCACGGACAAGCCGCGGCCGGACAAGCTGCTGGCCCAGAAGGGCTGGTCCGATCTCTACATCTACCCCGGCTTCGAGTTCCGGGCCGTCGACGTCCTACTCACCAACTTGCACCGGCCCCGCTCGAGCCACATCGTGCTGACGGCCGCCTTCGCCGGCACCAAGTTCGTCATGCGCAGCTATGCTGAGATTGCTGAGAGGGGAGACTACGAGTTCGGCATGTTTGGTGATAGTATGCTGATTGTTTGATGATGATTCCGTGCATGCGGTTTCTGCGAGACAACCTGTCAGGGCACTTGGGGTTTGAAAGGGGACACGGAAATAGATTTATAAAGATCTTATCCTGCCTCAAGGAAAAGGGATTTGGCAATCAATCATATTAAAGCCTACTCCTTATTTATTTATTAACAACAACTTCAAGCAGTTTTCTCCCTTTAACGAGCATATGTGAGTTTTGATTTTTGCTCACGTGCTTATTGTACGGAAAGAAAATTTAAATCTTGGCTGTCTTTAACGTGAAAACTTTATCAATCTCGACTATCTACAGCCCTGGAGGTTCAATATACTTGATAACAGATGCTCGATTTAAGGATAACAGCGATAACAGTGTTGGTTCTTTTATCCGAACTTCCCCTGATTAAATTTTACGCCATTTGAGAAGGATGGGTACTGTGGGGTTATAGTTAGCACTGTGTAACAGCTGTTAAAAGGTTACTAAGTAGTGTATTGTTTTATATACTTTTTTAATAAATATATTTATTATAATTTATATAAATTTATTTTTTTATATTATATTAATTATAATTAAAACGTTAAATTATATTTTGATTTATATTTTTTATTATTTATTATAATTTTATTTAATAATTTTATTAAAAAGTTAAAAAAAAACAGTTTTTAATATTATTAATATATATAAATAAAATTAATTATATTATTATATTGTTTGTTTTATTATATTATTTTATTATTTTTATTTATTATAAATTTAATTTTAATTTTTATATTATTATAACGTTTTAAATTATTTAAATTATTATTTTTATTTTAATTTTTTTAATTAAATATTAAAATTATTATTTTTTATTATTTTTTTATTTTTAAATCGTGTTTTTTATTATATTAATTATTTTCGTTTTTTTTTATTATAT
>MU390463.1:0-20694 GCA_022578715.1 Nemania sp. FL0916
ATATATAGAGATATAGAGAGAGAGAGAGAGAGAGAGAGAGAGAGAGAGAGAGAGAGAGAGAGAGAGAGAGAGAGAGAGAGAGAGAGAGAGAGAGAGAGAGAGAGGAAAAATAGAAGACGTACCATCTTATACATGGGCACAGACCCGTACGAAAAGGCGACAGTACCGAGGATAATACTGAGCGTGTAGAACCTAAAATCATGCGACACAGATAAATATCAGCCTACAATCCAACCACTGCTGGGTTTCAGCCAATCAATCGATTAATTGATCATAAACATCACGCGCCCTTCCTCTCTCCCTCCTCCTTTTCACCCCCTTCCTCTCCATCCCCCCCATCTCCCATCTCTTTCTCTCAGACCTCACACAGGGAAAATTGGCAGCATACATAGTCGTGCGGTTCTTATACCGGTAATGTTCGCGCATGCGCTCCATCGACGGAGACGGTGGCGGCATAGCATGTGCAGCTTGCTGCTGCTGTGTTCTCTTTATCGTCTGCGAGATTGACCTGCGAGCCGTCTGCACCACTGGCCATTGTTTCTTCGTCTGGGCTCGACGACATGATGCGCAGGCCCAGGACGTATAGGCGCTCGATTGGAAGGCTCCTCGGGGGATTCGCGGTAGGGAATTCATGGTTTCGTGTGTGGTGATTGTGTCGCGGATTTGGGCGAGGTCGTTTTTGTGCTGGGATGATCTGCAAGAGAGCTTCGGCATTGGTTTAAGCTACGGTAGGTGATGTGGTGTGGCGGCACGGCGCGGCTCAATTACAGGGGACTAGGCCTGCCGCTGCCGGGGTGTTCTTAGGCCCGCTCTCGCTGCAACGCGGGGTAGCTTCCACTGTAACATAGCTCCTAGGCACTCTTGTCGACATAGGAAACTTCTACATCGCAAGTTACGTAGCTCTTCGCATGCTTGTTTTCCAAAGTAGCGGCAAATTGGACTATGGACCATGATGTATGTGTTATTCAAGACTCCCAAACTGACGCTATAAACCAATGAAAACGCTCATATATGTACATGCTATTTCGTACTTCGTAAGACAGTATTTCTGCCACATGAATGCGTGAGCCTTCATCCTAGTTTCTCTTCGCTATTACCAATTTTGCGGTTATCCTTGTAAGCCTGAAGGATTATTATATATAGGACATGGAGCAGATTTAGGTAGGCACCTAAGGTAGTCATGAAGATTTGCCGTTAGCCAACTTCTTGCGCACGCCCAGGACTTGGGCCGATACACGGGCTTTTGTCGTGCCGATCATTCTGTCCGGCAGGTCTATGAGAAAGATTTGAATGATCAAGATAATAATTCTCAATAGCCAGTCGAGTAGAGTCAATTCGGGTCGCCTGCCACGGCTCAGTGTAGAATCCACGAACTCGAATGGCACTCGTGCGCCGAGATGGTTGATAGCAACATGCAGTCCGCTGCTGAATCCGTCTTCGTGAAATCCGTCCCGTGTCCAGGCGCCAGCGTAGCTGATGCCACGTTTATTCTGGATATTCGGGAGCCGGTCGAGCGCTTGAACAGCCGCTGTTGTATATAAGGGATGCGAATACGAGAACCTGCCTTGTATTGTCGCGGCCTTGGGCTCGTGGATGGGATTTAGCGTCACTAATACGTCGCCGAATGCGCTACGGGGAATATGCTGTAGAACATTCATGTTGTAAGTGAGAGAGACCTGGTCGATGTCGGTATTGGTCCACGGGGATGACGTTGCTAGGTAGTTCCACGATGACCAAGCCTTCTGACGCTTCGGCATGAGCGATAGGTCGGAATGGAGGACACATGTGTTCTCGGATGTGTGAAAATTCGACAGGATACCTCTCTCTTCATCAGTGGCCGAGGGAGCAATGATCTGGAAGGCCTGATCTCCTTGGGTGGCAAGAATGACGTGGTCGTATACTTCTGTCTTGCCATTCTCCAGATGCAATCTTACTTGGCCATGCTTATCATTAGACAGATGCTTGATCGCCGTCTTGAGGAAGAGATGGTTTGGCGGGAAGCCTCTCATGATGGCATCGACGTATGACTTAGAGCCGTTTGCTAATGTAAGCCAGTCCGATGTCTTTGAAACCGTATTCAAAAGGCCGTGATTCCACCTGTGATCCCTTGTCAGTATCACTGTCTTATATACCATAATCATATATATAACTCACAAACACCTGACCAACGTCGTGATGGGAAACTGTAAAGCACAATGATCCGGGCTCATCCTCCACATCGCAGCCGTAAGAGGAACGAGATAGTCATCTCGAAATGTGTCGGAGTAGCCTTGTCTTTTCAGATACTGACGAACTGTCTCTAACCTCTTGGTGGATGGTGAAGGCTCGTTCCAGTTCATTCTGTCATCTCTCAGGAGATCCAAGGCAAACTTGTTGAAGCGGATGATGTCAAAGACCAGCCTCCACATCGCTGGCGAGAAAAGGTTCGTTCTCTGGCAGAAAACAGCATCCAAGCTCATGCTCGCCCACTCAAATGCGCCCTTGTCTCGTGAAAAACTAAATGTCATGTCCGTTGTGACAGTCGGTACGTTGACCTTCCTCAGGAAACTGATAAAGTTTGCTATCGAATGGTTAGTCGAGGTGTTGCCCAGGCGCTTGTAGCTTACGGACGGTATGCTGCCGTGTTGAGGACGGTGAAGCCGGTATCGACTAGGGTCCGGAACCGCCCCTGCTTCCATTCTACCGTGTTCGTATGGCCGCCTAGCCGGTCGGAGGCCTCGTACAGATAGACATCGTGATGCGTTCGGTTCAGTGCCCAGAGTGAGGCCAGCCCGGCGGCACCACCGCCGACGATGGCTACCTTTTTCCTGGGCACCCAGTTAACGGATGATGTCATTGACACTTATATAACCACTGAACATGAGAAGAGATGAAGGGGGGATTAAGGTTTGGTTAGTGTCTGTAGCTGGTTGCGTATGAATGAGATAGGGGGCAATTGTCGGCGGTGTGTTGACTTAAATGACTTGGGTAACGGTCAAGGCTTGCTTGTGTTGCTGGCGAGCGGAGACATTATAACAGAAAAATGACGTTCAGCGCAGGTACATCTATTGGGACGCATCTATCTCTCTCAGTCGGTACCTGACATTCTAAAGATACGGTACGGTACGGGTCGGGATGATAGCGTAGCAAGGCAGCTACACTAGATAGATGTGGCATGGCTATCTAGCCGCCATGTGCAGAAGCAACGCTCATCCACCGGGACTATGCAACGTGCAGGGTGGCGGCGACTCGCGCGAGATAGCTGAGGTGGATGATAGGGTTGAGGGTGCAGTGGTTGGCACATCTTGGTGCAATCAATCAATGGACCTGGACGGTAACCTAGACTTACATGTGATTGCGACCCTGGTAGTTGTCTCTCATGGTACCAGAGCCGGGCTATAAATTAACTTCAGGTAGATAGATGGAAGGACGCTAAGTGCTGGCGACGAACAAGGTGCCGATGCGTTAAAACTGAGAGCTGAATGGAAGGCCCGCTCGGCGGTCCGTACAATGAAATAAAGTGATGATGCATGTTACTATTGCACAGACAGGATGGAGTACAGCAGTAGCGGCACTGCATACGGGCTTGCCTACAGTGGCGACTGCCTCGGTTAACTCGGTCGTCCCCAAGAGAGTTAGTTGAGTGGCTGGGTGGTTGTTGTGCGAATAGACTCAGAGAAACACGACGTGTAAATGTAGTGTGGTGTAAATGTGTAGTTGCAGATATACTTATTCCTTAATACGGCTGACTAATTCACCCTTTCCATCCCAAGAATGCGATTCACTTCGCGACTCAAATTACTGTGGCCTATTTATCTGTGCAAGTGTGGCTCAAAACTGGTGCTATTTTTGATCACGATACTTCACCACTCACGGTTTGGATACCCCACAATCCGGTAGAATTTGATCAGATTAGAAGTCCACTGAGTTTCGCACGATGCCTGCCCTATGTTCTTTTTACGAGCAATTTCAAGGTCAAGGTGCCAGCCCAGCTGCCGTGGACGTAGCAATGACCAGACATGCATAGAGAACAAAGAAGTACCTACTTCGTACCGTTTTTCCAATCCCTCGGCAGGCCAATCCAGTCAACCTATCGAGCAAGTGGCTGAAACGGCACAACAACAACACGCTGAAGCCAACACGCAAAACACGCAAACACCAGATTCATATAAACAAGCTCATTCCGAGGCAAAGCCACGTGGGATAACACGGGACATCGCGCATACATCGCTCAATGCTCAATGCAGGCATCTCCCAGGGAATTCATCCGAGAGGGGATGTCGAGGCTCAACGGGACCGAATACTCAGAGGCGACAATCCGAAGATGGCCGTCTAATATCCAATTCTTTAAAGCTCCATATTTTAGTCTACCCGGCTAATACAACTCGGCGTTCGTGAAGAAAAGGAACGTAGAGCCTAATAACTGCACTCGGGGGTATTTCAACTTTCATAATGGAGAAAAAGAGAAGAAAAGAATGAGAGCAAAATTATCGCGTCGCACTTTATAGCTAGATCTCGATGGGCCCTAGGCACGGGCCACTCAGAATTCAGGGGAGCACCTGGGCAGTGGCTTGTAAGATGAAGAAGTGGAGATAGTAGATGTGGCTAGTTCTCTTAGCGGGGCGGTCCCTGAAGCAGGCTAAAGCGCATTTGGAATTCGAGTGCCTGGATGACCCGGCCTCATGCGTTACGCAACCGTTCAGCCGTTCATCCAAACCGAACCTCCCCAACATATCCAACATCCAGCACTCCAATTCCGATCTCGATTCCAGACCCGAACCAACCACATCGCTACATACGGAAATTGAATAGAACAAACATCACAATAATTGGATCGCGAAATCGCTTCCTGACTTGACCTGGTCTCGAGTCGAATCGAGTTGAGCCGAAGCCGCGCAGAAGGGAAAACGCCAGACTTCACTAGCCACAGAAACACGATGGCGAACCCGCTCGACACCGAAGCCGGCTCGGAGCTGTTCAGCGGCTACGAGGCCGAGTTCAAGCTCGTGCAGGCCGACCTGTCGCAGAAGCTCGACCAAATCCCCGAACTGAACGGCGAGCCGCGGAAGGCCGCCGTCAACCAGGCGGAGCGCGCGCTCGAGGAGGCCGAGGAGCTGGTACGATCCCATCCATCTATCTATCCAAAGAGCAGCCGTATAAGATAAGAGAGAGAGAACATGCAGCTGACTTGCGGTGGACAAAACAGCTCGGACAGATGCGCCTAGAGAAGCAGAACATCCCGTCGACGAACCGGGCGAAGGTGAACACGCGGCTGCGCAACATGGAGACGGACGTGGACAAGGCGAAGCGGAAGCTGCGGACGCTGGCGGACGACCGCTCAGCGCTGTTCGGGGCGCGGTACACGGACGATCCGGAGGGCGGGCGAGGTGGAGGACCAAATGATCACCAGCTCGAGCAGCGCCAGCAGCTGCTGGCGGGCACGGACCGGCTCGACCGCTCGTCGCAGCGGCTGCGCGCGTCCCAGGCCCTCGCCCACGAGACCGAGGCCATCGGCGCCGCCACCCTCGCCGACCTGCACGCCCAGCGCGACGTTATTTCGAACACGAGCAATATGCTCTTCGAGAGCGAGGGCTACGTCGACCGCAGCGTCAAGACGCTGAGGGGCATGGCGCGTAGGTAATGGCCACCCTTTCTCCCCTTTCGGCTTTCTTTACATGCACACACATGTGTATATGATACAGCAGCAGGGACTGACTGACTGACACTACGAATTAGGATGGCTACGAACCGGGTGATCACCATCTCCATCATCACCCTGCTCGTAATACTCATCATCGCCGTTATTATCGCCAAATTTAGATAAAGGAACTTCGATAATAGCACTTGAATCAGCAGTATGGCATGGGCATACATTCTGAAATGAAATACGAGCGGCCACCTACCTGTGCTGTTCACGTTTCTAGGAAGACGAACTAGAGAGAGCGGGAATGCCGACACATGCATAGACTCTTGCGTCTTGTGTCGTCAGGCTGCTCCCAGACTTATTCGTGTAGCAAACAAACAATTCTTGTATTTTTGATGGAACCGCGCATCACTAAGACCATAATGGCGCGAAAGAATTGGGCGTTTTAGCGGGAGGCAAAGAGGAGTTCGTTTCATTGAAGGAGGCTTTTTCTTATTACTTTATTTAGTCTCCCCTTTCCGCGCCGCGCCTGCTCGGAACGACTCAGATAGATATTTAGTTGTTGCCGTCGTATATACATGCATTATGGACACATACCACCGCGCTCGGCGTGACCGTAGGCTAAATTGGAAAACAAGATTTTATCTTCATTGTTTGGCTCATTGATTATGCAGTTGCGTGCCAATCTATTTTATCCCTTACTATATCCCTCCTTTTAACGCCGATAAAGTAAGACAGCAAGGGTCATGACGAGCTGCGCATCCCAGCAGCTTCGACCAATTCATGTTTTGTACTCCGTGGATAGAGAAGGGAACGGTGGAAATGCTCAGAGTGGGTATCAAACATCATGGCAGAGTAGGTAAGACTTCATTAATCCTCGCCTTACCTCCTACCAGGCGACTTCGGTTTCCAGACCCTCCCGCCGCCGAATCCACCGGCCGGGCCCCGTCTCTTGTCCTCGCCAAGTCCACGTCTACCGGACGCGATACCGCCTCTACCGCTCCTGCCTCCACCGGCACCACCTCTACCACCTCGCCCTCCGCGGAAATGTCCGCCGCCACCACCACCACTGCCTCCACGTCCTCCGTGGAAGTGTCCGCCACCCCGGCCTCTATTCACGTGCGCCTTGATCGTGGAGACGTCCTTCTCATCGACATCCATCTCTTCGTCCTCATCATCTGTCTGTCCGCGTTTGTTGGAGAATTTGAGGCGCCCTCCGCGACCCCTACGGCCGGCGTCCTTGCTCTTCAGCGCCGCGACGTAGGCGCCAACGCCGCCACTCTCTCCATCGCCTGGCGTGTCTATGACCATAGCGTCGTCGTCGGCGCCATCGTCGTCTTCGCCCAAGATCAGTTTTCCGTCACTATCTATCTTCATTTTTGTCTTCTTGGCCTGGCGCAGTTTGCCCGGTTTGGTCGAAGAAATGCTGGCCAATGCATTGCGATCCAATAAATCCAGTGGTTCGTCTTCATCCTCCATGATGTATGCATTACCGGCCTTCTTGGTCTTGCGTGATGTGTTGGACATGTCAACGTCGGAACCATCCGATGCGTCCGAGTCATCACTGCTATATAGTGCTTCGTCATATTCGCTTTCGAAACGGCCTCGTCGCTTGGTACTCTCCTGGTCGTCCTCATTTCCCTGCGCTTTGGCAGCCTCTCGCTTCCGCTTGCTACGCTCTTTCGTCTTGCGAATATTAGTGAGCAACTTCTTGTCTTCCTCAGGGCAGCTCTTATTGACAGGATCGAAACCAAAGCGCCGGATCATCCTCTCTAGGATGTGCTTGACCTTAGCCTTGAAATGACCCTTGTGTTCATGTGACCAAACCATAAGATTTGGTATCATTGACGGCAGCCGAGGGAGCATCATTTCAGTCGGCAGACTGATGACACAGACTTTAACAAATCCTAATACGCTTTTCACGATCTCTCTATTGTTTGACGTCAAAAAGAGATCCATAGTTTGCACCAAATCGCTGAGAACTTCCGAGGTCACAGACTCTCTAAACTCGTAGAGGATACGAGTCAGGGCCGTAATCGAGGCCGAAATCATGTGTGGCGTGCTCCCTGCAAGTCCGGCACTGACCATTGTAAAGAATTCTTCAATGCTTGCGGAAACGGGAGGTGAATCGTTAGGCATATGCGGTACTTTGCTATTGTCGATTCGTGTGCCTTTTGCCGCTTCAAGCCGCTGACCCATCGTAACTAAAAGGTCGTATGCAATAGTCCTGGCTTTTTCGTTGTTTTCTTTGCAACATATCACTACCTCAGATAGAACAGAAGGTATGAAATGAAGAGAGTCATTGGGAATGAAGGGAATGAGAGCGGCCATAGCGGCTAACCGCTCCCGTCGGGCAGGAGCAGAGACTCGATCGGCGCTCGAGAGGAATAGTGTTTGTAACTCAGAATGCTTCTCCTGAAGTGCGATTTTTCCAGTATCAGAGTCGGCAAGCCTTGGTATTAGCTTGTACGCCTTCTTCTGTAATTGAGGTTCATCGTTTTTCACGATAATGAGAGACGCTATATTGAAGAGGGCGCCAAAACTCTGCCGCGGTAAGTACGCAGCTATAGTGATGACCAAGTCCATAAGGGTTTGACTTGTCGAAGGCATCTTGTCTTGCGAGTTTTGCGGCTTATCTTTGCCTTCTTTACTGTTCGTTTCGCTGATTGCAGTCGCAAGCATTGTGCTCACGCGATCAAAGGTCTGAACTAATTCGTCTTCGGGAGTGATACTGAGATATGCGTTTATGGTTTGAAGTATGGGTCCTCGCGTCTGAGGGAGAGTCTGGCTGTAGACATTAAATAGGACGGCAAGTAGATTGCCGGCGAAGCCGCCTAGGTAGGTAAGATTCTTTTGTGCGTCGGCTTTTGACACTCTACTCTGTAGAAGTAGCTCATCACCGTCTTCAGTTTTATTAATTGCCTGGTTCGACTCCACTAAGGACCGAAGAGCTCGACATACATCAAATCTCAGATCGACTTGCTTGTATAATAGATTGGCGAGCATCTCCGCAAAACTTTGGTCAAAAGCAACTGATAAGTCCAGAGGTAGGTCACAGTAACCAGGAAGAATAGACCATGTCTGATGGACCAGAGTTTCGTAGATTTTGATTTCCATGGTTTTGGCGGCCTCGCCATGATCGAGGACACGTTGGAACATTGCTTCACTAAGCGGGACGAGCTCGGTTCTAAAATGTTGGAGGTTTGTGTTGCACGTGTAGTCTCGTAAAATCGGTAGCATCCATGCCCTACCAGCTTCTCCCTTGCCTGATTTTACGAGATTCAAAGGGAGAACCGATAGGACGGCTTCCGGGCCCATTGCGCGTATAGCCTTGCCAATAACCTCGTCCGCCTGCTTCTTGCCGAGAAAGGAATCATTACCGCGAATCTCTCCGATGGTTCGTACAACATTGCGCATGATAGGTTCGGCTCGCCATCTCAAGGTGTCGAACATGGCCCCAAGAACGTTGAACGTCTCCATCCATGCGGCCTGGTATTTTACACTGATAAGACTCTCGGCGAGCTTAGCAATCTTCTCGAGAGTCTTTTCGTCGTAGATTGAAGGCTCGATGATAACTTGATCCGGTATACAATTTGCCATAAACGAGATCAAACATTCCGAAGAAGAAACTCGTATGTTATGTGACGATGAATCCATAAATTCAGACACCATTGCGAACAAGTCCGGCAGTTTTTGGAAGGTATCCTCGGGTTCAATCTGGGCTGAAACGTCATAGCCACGGGACAAAATCGCGGTCCAGGGAGGAAGCAGCTGGGTGTCATGAGGAGCCGGTCGCAATTCAGATATGATCTCAAGGAGGCGGGGCAATTTTGCCGAAGCAACCTCGTCGGCCATGCCCTCGAAAATCATTTCAAATATGTCGAAAACAGCCATGGTCATATGCTCGTTCCCACCCTTCGCGATGCTGAGCAGAAGTTCGCAAAGGGACTCGAGGTTCCTACTTGGCCAACCTCCACTGGCTGCGGCTAATGTCTTGACAAGTTGTAGCGCGTGTATCAGCGCCGGGTCGTGCTCTCCCGCAGATGCCTTCTTTTGCTTCTTTGTAATAGCAGCTTTGGTAGCGATGTCGGATAAGCTGCTCATGGCTGTCTCGGCGCAGAGGTCAGATGCGGGATGGTCGAGGGACGGGCTCGGCGGCGGGTTCTTGAGAACTTTGCGTAAAGCATCCTGGGCTCGTTTGCGTACTTTCGGCCGAGGATCGAGTGCCAAATGAAGGAGGCCGGCGACAGCCCGGCGCGGACTGATCTCGCTGGTAGGAAGCTTCCATGCTGCAGAATCCTGGGCGAGAAGGAGAGATTCGAGACAGCCTATCGATGGCTTCAGCAAGGGTGCATCTGCGCCTACCAAGAGCAGGACCGGCGCAAGAAGCGTGAGAATCTGTGTGAACTTGGCTCGAAGTAGCGGTTGTGGCGCGAAGGGAGTGACGACATCGAGCAGGTATACGATGGATGGTGTCAGCTCTTTGTTGCCTTTGCCGTCGCCTGCGGATTGATTGAGCAGGGCTAGAAGCGCAGCAAAGTAGCCTGTCGGTGTCGCTTCTGTGTTCTGCTCTTTTAATGTTTCTTCAACCGCCTTCAGAACAACGACTGTCTGCATCCGCGGACGAAGTTAGTTTACATGATGTTTGCATACGAGGCATTGGAAGGAAAAAATAAGCGTTTTTGCGCACCTGCTGCTGGCTTTGAAGATTAGGAGACCGGATCTTGTCCAGTTTCTCCTCCAGCGTAGCCATCTTGGAGAACCACAATGTGTGTAATTGCTTGTACGAGACTCGACTACAGAGTTCACTGGGTGGTTTTGGGATTTTTTGCTAGACTCACTGTTATCGGCGCTTATCGCTAGACACCCCCACATTTATCCTCCCCGCTGTGGAGTCAGTAGCTTACAGTAGCCTACGCACCCCTACATGGGCTGTCCTCGAAGCCAGATCGTGGCTTTGACATAATCACGTCCTACATGTAAAATCAGGCGCAAGTCTCCAGCTCAATCCGGCCGACAAGAAAGGATGCGGCCAATAAGTCCATACAGCCTGTTGGTTTATTGATATTGACGTTGACACCGATCTTCCCCAGGTCTCCAATACTAATGAACGCTCGCATGTGAAATAGCTTCTTGGTTCTTGCGATCGTCGCAGCCCAAATCCAACCATAACTCCAGAATGAATCTCCTTGCACCGTGCCGCCTTGTTACAAGTAATACCATAGCTATACGTGGTTACTTGTAACACTCTATGCGAAGTCTTCCTCTTTTATGTTGTTTTTGATCCGGAGCAGTATTTCTGTCTTCCACTTATCAAGCTTAGACATTTGATCGTATTGGTATAGCTTGTCCTCGAAGTCTCCCGAATCCTGGTTCTCTACAGAGGCGGCAAGATCTACAAGTAGCTGGTGCTCTCGTGTAGTAGCAAATGTCGGGTCCATTTCTCTGTATCTCTCGATCGCTCTGTTCGTGCCAACCAAGTCCTCTGTGGCGAGGTGGCAGATGCCAGACTTTAAAAAGTACTCCTTCACTGAGTAGCGTAGCAAGTTGTTGTTGATCGACGCCTCGATGATCTTTTCGTAGTGCTGAGTCGCCTTGTAGTAATCCGCTTCCAAAGCGGCAATGTCGGCAACTTTCACTGTGAGTTTGTTCGCCAGGCTAGACATCGTCATTAGCACACATACGAAGTACCCGGCGCGAACCGGTTCCTGTCAGAGAAACCTACGCGATAGCATTATCCGACTCATACCAGCCAGCAGCAAGCTCGTAGTACTCTAGTGCGCGCTTTCTATCCCCTAACTCAACATCGAGTACTTCTCCCGCGTTCTCCTTATGTTGGGCTGCGCGCCTGAAGTTACCCTTCTTGCAGTATTGCGCTATCGCGACGTCGATACATCTGACAGCGTCTTCGGGGCTTTCTTTCCTATAGACCTTGGCTAACGTGAGCCCAAGAATAGTAAAACAAAGCTTCAGGTCGTCATACCTTGAAGCATTCTACCATGGTATTGGCAGCATCGTCGGGTTCTTTGAGATTCTGGCCCTGGACGGTAGCGGCTTTCTCAAATGCGAGACCAGCCTCTCGCATGAGGCCTTGCATCCGGAAGGCATTGGCGGCTTCGACATATAGATCGGCGGCATTCATATACTTGTCTTCGCGTCCGCCGAAGAAACTAAAACCACCGCTGGCAGAGGCCAGGGCTTTGTCTGCCTAAATCCAATCATCAGCATACATGAGGCGAGGAACGCAGTTTAACGAGACCCGAACCTTTTGCAGTAATGCGCGAGGGTCGCCGGACATATTTAAGGTGTTAAGAGTGGATTAATAGAAGATCAAGGAACACGGAGAGATGCGCAATGGTTCAAGATGAAGAGAGACCAAGATGTTGTTTGTAAGAGAAGATGTAGGTACAGTAGGTTCCGGGCGCGTGCCGCACCTAACATCCAGCTGAGTGGGCTTCGCGGGGTGCCCAAGAGCTGGTGGCGGCCAGAGCTGCAGGCTTCCACTACGTAGCCACCTAACAAGGTACATAGGTACGGTACCTCAATAGGACCCTCCTATGATAGTATCACGCTGAATATTCCATGCTTCGTACCAATAGACAATATAAATCTCTGCTCAAAAAGATGTCATTCAAAAATAACAGTTTAACTTATTTCTTATATATCTACTGGAAGATTTATTTCGTCCCGGCCCTGCTCAAATACTCACACACCGTAATTTAATAATTTGACTAGCATGGCCTGTAGATTGCGTTGCCTTCGGAGTTAAGCAAATCCGCCCAGGCGCAACACCAAGAATACCGACAAATCACAATGATTCACTGCGGCTCCTTCTCTGCTCTCGCAATGAGATAAAAGAACAAAAAAAAGAACAAGTTATAGATTCGTGACAAGAGTGGGACTTGAACCCACGCGGATTTCTCCATGAGGAAATTGTGCTAAGGTGACCTTAACCTCACGCCATAACCAACTCGGCCATCTTGCCGTAGGACGCTTGTTCTGACGGACCATGAGTTATAGAAGATTGTGAATGGGTCCTTTGGCATTGTCTTGAGTTGCGGTGGGTTGGGCGAGCGTAAATTCAACATGAACTGTGTGGAGGATATTGGCAGCAAGTTGTGTTTGTGTAGCCTAGTTAGGATAATACTAGTTTAGGTACTTCGTACTTCGTACTTCGTACAGTAGCCGGTTCTAGTATCTCGTGGTGGGGTAACCATCTGAAACACCCCACCCTAAAACTGCAGTTTGCCAAGGACGTGATATCCGGCAAAGTGTTGCCGCATTAGCACTCAGGGCAAGATGGCCGAGTTGGTTATGGCGTGAGGTTAAGGTCACCTTAGCACAGTTTCCTCATGGAGAAATCCGCGTGGGTTCAAGTCCCACTCTTGTCACTAGTTCTTTTTTCTTTTTTTCTCTTTTTCCCCGCTATGTATGATAATGTTCTGATCCTAATAATTACTCTCTGGGAGCTATTTATAGAGGCAATCGTAGCGGGGATAGGCCACTTACGGCATATCTACCTACATATGCGTAAAGCTTAAAATGCACTGCCGAGATCGCATCTAATTTCAACCTCAGCTAACCACTACAGCAACCAACAAGGAACCTCCAACTCTTTTTCTCTCCTCCTTGTCTGACAAACACACTTTCAGACGAACAAATGATGGCTTCAACAATATGTAGCCACTGCAGACTAGCTCTGCGGCGCACAATTCGCGCTTCCCGCTCGACTCGGCAGCAAATAGCCACGCAATCCACAAGAACAGCAACAGCAGCGCCAGCAACCCTGAACCGACCCTCACGCACCCCCTCGCAGCCAGCAGACGACGCCGATGGCCCCGACCTCGCCTCTCTGCTCTCACAGCCCACATGGTCCGTCCGCTCCCTCCTCCCGCCGAGCACTCCATCTCCAACTCCAACCTCAACCGCCTCCGAGCCAGAAGCAATAACCCCCAAGACCCTGCACCACCTGCTCCGCCTCTCAGCCCTTCCCTTACCGAAAACATCCGAGGAAGAAACACAAATGCTCGCGACGCTGTCCTCGCAACTCCACTTCGTGCGCGCGATCCAGCGCGTCGACACCCTCGGCGTCGCGCCCCTGCGCGTCATCCGCGACGAGACCGCCGCCGGCGTGCGCGAGGAGCAAACCATCGGGCTGGCGGAGCTCAGGGACGCCTTGGCGGCCGAGGACGTGGTCGGGCATGCGAGGCGGCCGAGGCGAAGGCGAAGGCAGGGACAGACGCCGAGCCAGGCGAAGTCGTTGCAGGGGCAGGGGCAGGGGCAGCAACAGCATTCCGATACACGTATATCTGGGATGGAGGTAGGAGAGGAGGAGGAGGAGGCGGCGGCAGCGGGACGCGATGGGACGCGGGACCATGCGACTAAGGAGCTGAAGCATTCACATAATGAAGAAGAGGATTGGGATGTTCTGGGCGGCGCGAGTGAGACAGTAGGAGGGCGGTATTTTGTGGTTAGGAGTAATGGAACAGGCTAGACTCCTTCACGACCGGAACGCCAGAGTGAAAACTTGCCAACATGCTAGTTTACCTGTTCAATTTTTGGAGAGCTAATATGAAAGTTTGCTGAACAAGGAAGGTATAGCTACTTATCAGCAAGAATTGTCATATGCTAATCTAATAACATCTCACTGATCACAAACTGATGCCTGATTCACCAACAATAGTCCCGCCACCAAACAACTTCCGACTCGATGCACACGGTAGGATATCTAATTTATACGCCGAGACGCCGAGATGCCGTCTTCTTCCGCGGTAATCTTCCGTACATCCGTCCATAACTCCGAAATCATGCGATCCGACTCACAACGCCTTATCATGCACTCCGCGGGCTGCTGGTATGTTCATATACTATAGTGACGATCGTCTCGATGGCCGTGTCCAGCATCATCTTCTGTCGAGGCGGGCAATGAGACCTACTAAGCTTCATGGCGATGACTTCCCACTGGAGGATGGGACTCCTGACGGCTCTGTCTGGGACGTGGCTTGGCGCTCTCTTGCTCAGCTTTCGAGTGTACTTGATGTCCACCTGAATTCCTTGTCTGTTTTGCTTTGCCATTCGATCGCCGGGGCAGGGTCCCGCCGTTCGGCTCTCCCTTCACATTCGCCTGCTTATTGAGCGTTTTGTCTTTCTGATTCTGCCGAATCTTTGTCTCCTTGACAACATTTCCATTCTGCTCTCTGAGGTGGGGGCTAGATTCATCCTGACGTTCTTGGGCAAGCCTGCGCTGTTGTTGCATCACAAGCGCTCGCTTTGGCATTTCTTTCTCAATTTCACCTAAATCAGCATCTTCCCAGCGAAGTCGGAGTAAAGTGTGGCCAATGTGATACTGATAGTGAAGGTGTTCTCGAATGCTGTCGCTCAGGTCGATATTCTCAACTCGAGGTACACCGTCAATAGGCTGCAGCCCTGCGACGCCAAAGTTCCAGGCACAGGACCTATATAAGAAACCAAGGAGGTAATCGTTTTTGGAGTAAACATTGATGAGTCGACCTGCGACGACGCTCTTCATCGCTGCCCAGACGCGAATCTCGGAAGGGCAAGGCGCGCCGAACATGACAACATTTTCAATGATGCCAAAGGATCTCTTCTCGGACAACGACGTAAGACAGGCATAGATAACCCGGGCCCCGAGTCCGTAACCCACTAGAGACACAGCTCTCTCCCCTTGAACTCTGTTGGATAGAATCTCAGCTAGAACGAGCCCCGTCTTCTCCGCTCGAACCATCGCGACTGTCCAAGGATTGTCCATGACTTTACTGGCTTTTATCAGGGTTGCTGGCCAATGGGAGGTCTTCAAACTGGTGAAGACTAAAGAGGTCAGCGCCTAATCCAACTTTTCTGCTAACAACTCTCTTACCATTCAATCGGGTTTTATCCTTCTCAGCCTCGCTCCACGCGGTACTCTTCATCACAGTCTGCAAAGCAGCGCCGATCTTTGACAGCGCCTCAAGTTCCCATCGCAGAGTGTAGACCTCACTCAGCGCGCCCAAAGCTTTCCATGGGTATTGGAAATCGGTTTCTTCGGTACTCCAGCCGCTGATGCCAATTGTGACCCTTAGACGACGGTTCTCTGCCGGTACATCTTTAGGGTCAAGGAGCTCAGACTGCGGAGAGCCATGAATTGGTACTAAAGCGAAGTCTGAGATATCCTTCGCATATGCATCCATCGTCTTGCCGGCCTGCCGCGCTCCGTACAGCCCGAACAGGGTTCCGACAGCAACGGTGCTCTCTGCCGCACCAATACCACCTAACAATCGCGCTGTAACCGAAGTGCTTAGCCCGATGCCGCCAAATACAGTCCCAACTCCTGCCGCTATGAGGGGCTCTGCAAGGACATCGGAAAGCCCAGCAGCAGCAGCAGGGTTATAGGTACCAGCGGCACGCCATCGTTTGTTTAGCTTCCCCTCTTCTGCTCGTTTCTGCGCAACTTCTTCGGCGGAAATTCCACTGACAATTTGGGCCAAGGCTTGTGAAATCCGATACTCATCAAGCAGTAGCACAAATGTGGGCACTTTAAGCGCTGTTGCAAGCTTAAGGAGTGCGATGCGAGAGTATGTGGGATATTGATCGAGCCCTAAAAGCATCAATAGTATTGTATGAAGGATCAATGCCCGCTTTTCTTTTGGAAGTAGACAAAGCGCCGTATACATAGGTGGATAGGTCTGAATATGTTGAGCGTTAGACTCATCGCCAGCTTGCACGGGGATCCCTAAGAAACATTAGTTATCTCTTTTCACAAAGGCTTATAAGAAGATACAGATCATGTTCAGTGGGAATGGGTTATGAAGACTCGAGATGCGCTTGAGAGTATCGCAAAGAGCATACCAGCTGGCTTGGTGGCACCCCCCTTTGCGGCGAGCCCAGCCCGTCCGGCATTACGAAAAACATCGCCGCCGGTGCCGCCGTTTCTGATTACAATTTCCTGCATGCGCTTGAAAACAAGTCCACGCCACTTTCCAAAGTGGCCTAGAGCATCTCGCTTCAGCTCGGCTAAACTAGCTATCGCTAATTCGGTCTGAGTTCTCTTAGAATTAGTCAGAGCCTCATCAGCCGACTTAGGGATTGTGAGGGTAGGCTTTGGTTTGGCGCTCGCCTGGTCCTGAGGATGAGACTTCATGATCTGTAATAAAAGTTCGCGGTCCTCAAAGTTGGGCTTGTCGGTTGGCATTCCAATGTCTCCATACTGACTGCGGTACTTGTCGCTGCGCGGATTGGGAATCAACAGGATCATTGCACTAGGCGCAGTGATACCTTCAGTAGACTCGACAGGGGTGACCGTCATCTTGTCAAAATTATCACGGACCTGTGCCTGAAGATCCTCCATGATAGCCCCAATTAGAACCTGTAACTGTTTCAGTTGCTCAACGCTCAGCATAGCACTGAGATCAATCTCAGGGCGCCTGGGGGGCGAAGCCTTGTTTGGCTGAGAATGACGCGGCATATTGGCGGTTGTGGTCTGACTCTCATCGTCCGACGAGCTTGAAGATTCTGTGGACTTAGGACTTCCCATGGAGGAATCAGGAACAGCAGCAGGGTCCGGGACTTCCCCCGTTATGATTTTACTTTTAGCCTCCGCCATTTAGTTAGTCCCGCTCGAGAGGGAAGGAACGATGGAGTAGGGTCTATCATGTGGTGTCAGTCAGGAAAGGGGCTACCTATTTAGGCACGTCACTCAGTGTTTACTTACCTGCAAGTAGGGTACAATTGCCTCAGTACCGGTCGGTCTTGCCAAAAAGAAGTTGGTATTGTAGATGAAAGGAAGAAAGGGCAAACTTCAAACACTCGGTGGTGTGACTGGCCGAGGCGGGTGTTTGTAGATTAGTATGTAGTACCACGGGAAGCACAAGGGCGTAGCCAATGCTTCTTCTTGCCGAATTGCCCACATGAACAAGCGGGGTCAGTAGTGTCAATTACAATCAAAATAGGCCAGTTCTTTCTTGTAAGACGTTAGTACTTTGTGGAACAGACCCATGCTGGCGGTGGCCGTCTGTTTCTCCCGTACGCCTATCTAGGTACCTATCTATGTATCTAGTTGATTGGTCTCGGCTGCCGGCTTAGATTCTTGAACATGTCTGCATTCGTGGCCAGGCAACTCAAGCGGTATGGCAGATAAAATAGAAGTGCATTTTCCTGTTTGTATATTTGAGTGTTGAGTGCTAAGACATTGCATTTAAATATGAGATGATCATCTGCTATTCTTGACTTCCAAAGGCTGTCTAATAAAACAGACTGCATGCTATACCATATAAATGTGGCATATAATAGGAACAAATATGTAGTAAAGCAATGAATTAGTAATATATTCATGTAGAAGTGAAGTAGAGAACCGGCCTACTATCTGTACATGTGGTCTCCGAAGGAGACCGGGAGCAACTTGTAGCTTTATAAACCAAAAGCAAAGGTTAAAAGTAATTGATCCCCCTGCTAATCTACTCGCTCTGTCACATTAACTAATGTCACGATTGGCTTCCTACCAGAGTCGGGGCTGTTGTTAAAGTAGACCTGTAATATTAAATTTATAATTAAAGAGTAAAAAAGTTTATTTACAAGCTTGTATACGTTGTATATAAGTTAATCGTATATATGTTAATTAATTAATAAAGTTATAATTATTAAATTATATATTATTATATAATTATAATTAAAAAGTTAATTAATTTTATAAGTTAATTAAGTTTAAATATAATTAATATATTAAATTATTAAAATAATTATTTATTATAATTATTTTTTTTTTCGAAAAAAACTATAAAATAATATGTTATAAAAATTAAACTTTTAACGTATTAATTATTTTTTAACCGGAAAAAAAATCGGTTTAAGTTTTTATAATATTAATTATATATAAAAATAAAGTTATATTTTTTTTTATTTAAATTTTCGTAATTTATTTTTTTTTATTTTTTATAATTTTATTTAATTATTATTTAAATAATTTTTTTTAAATTTATTTTTTTTAATTATTTTAAATTATATTTTTAATTATTTTAATAATTTTATTAATAAAAAATTATTTTTATAAAATTATTATAATAATTTCGGAAAATTTTTAAAATTATTTATAAAATATTATTAATTATTAAAATTTTAATTTTTTTAATATTATAACGTTTTTTTATAATATAATTTAAAAATTTTAATTTTTTCGAATTTTTATTTTTAATTTTTTTTAAAAATTATAATTTTTTTTTAAAATTATTTTATTTTTTAATTTAATAACGAGTTATTAAAAAATAATTATAATTAATTTATATAATATAAATTAATTAATTTTTAATTAAAAAAATTTTTAAATTAAAAAATAATTAAACTTGTTTTTTTAATAAATTTAAAATATTAACACGTAAAAAAATAATTTAATTTATTTAAAAAACGATTTATTAATTAAAATTATTTTTTTTTATAATAAATATTTTATTATTTATATTAAAATTTAATTTTTAATAATAATAATTAATTTTTTTTAATTTTTATTTTTAAATATTTTTTAATATAACTCGAATAATTTTTACGTAATTATAAAAAATTTTCGTTAATTATTATACGTTTTTTTAATTTAATTTATTTTTAATTTAAACGTATTAATAATTTATTAATTTTAATTATAATACGTTAATATAAAAAATCCGAAAAATATTTTATAAAATTATAACTTTATTAAATTATAAAAAATCAAAACTATTATATAATTTATAATAAATAACGTTTTTTTTAATTATTTTAATAATAATTATAAAAAAAACGTAATTATTAATTTAAATATTCGATTATTATTTCGGTTTAATTTATTAATTTATAATATTTAATAAATAATAATTTTTATTAAATTTTTAATATTTTAATTAATTCCGTAATAAAAAAAGATATAAATTACGGTTTTTAATTAAAATTAATTTTTTACGAAAGATTAAAAATATAAAAAAAACTTTCGTAATATATTTTCGCGGTTTTTTTTATTATAATTAATTCGGTATAAAATATCGATTAAAAAAACTTATTTAATTAATTTATAATTATAAAAACGTATTTTTTTTTATTAATTATTATTTTTTTAAAATTTATAATAATATATTAATATAATTATTTTAATATAAATATAAATTATAAAAAATTTAAAATTTTATCGCGAAAAATTTTAATAAATTAATATTTTAAATAATTTAATATATATATATTATAATTTTAAATTATTTTTAATTATTAATATAAAATTATTATTAATTTTTTTATTTTATTTTTTTAAAATAAATAATAATAATTTATTTATAAACTTTTTTTAAAAAACGAATTAATAAATTATTAATTTTAAAAACTATTAATTTTTTTTATATATAAATAATTTATTATAAATAATTTAATAATTATTATTTTTATATAACGTTTTTATTTAATAAATTTTTAATTTTATAAAAAACTAATTTATTTATAAAAAATTATCGATTAAATAAACTTTTTTTAAACTTGTTTTAATTTAATTTATATTTAAAATTAAAATTTTTAATAATAATTTTTTAATATTAATTAAATTTACGAATTTAAATAAAATTTTATAACGCGAGTTTTTTTAAAAAAAAATTTTAAATTATTATATTTTTTTATTTTTATAATAATATATTAATTATTATATTTTTTTTTAAAATAATATATTATTTAAAAATTATATTATAATATTAATTTTATTTATCACGTTTATTATAAATTTAATTTTTATTTTATATTAAAATATTTTAAAATTTAATAATTAATAATTATTATAAATAAAGTTTTTTTTTAAATTTTAATTAATTTAAATTTTTAATATATTAAATTTTAAATTATTATTAATATTTTTTTATTATAAATATTATAATTTAATTTTATAATATATAAAATTTTAAAAAAATAATTAATTAATTATTATTTTTTATTATTTTTTTTTAAAATAAATATTTTATTATTACGTTATTTAATATATTTATTTTAAAACGTGTTTTTTTATTAAAATAATAATATTATAAAATAAAAATAATTATTATTAAAATTTTTAATTTTTTAAAAACTTTTTAATAAAT
>MU390464.1:0-20611 GCA_022578715.1 Nemania sp. FL0916
AATCGTTTTTATCGTTATTATAAATCTTTATAACTCGGGTTTTTCGGGTTTTTTACGCTTTTTTTTAAAAAACTTTTTTTTATTAATATTAAGTTATTTTTTTTTATAAACTCGGATATTAACGTTTATAATATTTTTTTTTTTTATATTAGAAATATTTTATATTAGATATATTTTTTAATATTTGTTTTTATACCGTGTTTATTTTTAATAATTTTTTTTTCGGGTTTTTTTATTTTATTTAAGTTTTTTAAATTTTATATTTAGTTTTCGTAATACTTGTTCGTTTTTTATTTATATATTTATTAAACGATTGTTTATCCGTTATAATTACGTTTTTTATATATTTATTAAACGTTATTAATTTATTATTTTAATATATTTTGTTTTATATTTAGGTTTTTAATTTATTAAAAAATAAAATAAATAATATTATCTCGGGCAGTTTTAAAATAACTACTAGTTTTTTAAACTTTATCGTATAAATTACGGCGTTTTTAATTTATTTTAACCGATGTAATAGTTTTTTTATATATTCTACTTTTTTTTTATTACCGAACAAGTTTTTTATATAATTTTCGAATCCGGAATATATTATAAAAATTCTTTTAGTTTCCGGTTTTCGTTCGTTTTTTATATTTTTTAAATAATCTTTTAAAATTAGTTTAAACTATTTTAATACTGTTTTTATTAAAAATTATACCGTTATTATAATCTTTTTAACGTTTGTATTAATAGTACTAATATATTAGTTTATATATAAACGTGTTTAAATAAAAAACGATTTAACGTTTGTAGTTCCGTTATAAGTTTTAAAAAATATAAGTTTGAATTTTTTAATATTTATTATATTTATATTAAATATTCGTATTATCGGTAGTAATATTTGTTTTAATTGTTTATTTATTAATTTAAATAAAGTTATTATGTTTTATTATAATAGTACTAGTTTTTTAATTATTTAAATATTATAATTTTAAATCGATTTTTTATAAGTTTATATATTAAAATTAATAAAAAGTTTTTTTTTTTTTTTAAATTTTTTTTTGTTTAAATTTTCGTTGTTAAAATCGTTGTTAAAATCGTTATTATTTAAATCTTTTAAAACTTTTTTTATAAACTTGTTATTTAAAAATAATTATTATTTTATTTAAAATTTAAAAATTAAAAATATAATATCTAGATCTATTATTACAATCGTATTTTTAATTTATTTTTATAATTGTTTTATAATAAAGGCACTTATTATTACTTGTTTTTTTATTTCTTATTTTCTAATTTTAAATCTTATAACCTATAAGTAAGTTTTTTAAAACATCCGCTTGTTAATTTTTCGTAACTAAAGTATTCTTTAAGTATACTTTTTAAAATCCTCTTTTTTATAATTTTCCGTTATTAGGACTTTTTTATACCGATATCCGTTTACTCGTATTAAATCTTATTAATTAAAAAATTATTAAAATATAACGGACTTTTTATATAATAATATAAAAATACGTACGGGGTTTTAATTTACAAATAATAATAAGTTTTTAATAAATATTTATTAAAAAATTTTTAAAATATTCCCCGTTACTATATAATAAAAACAATTAATTTTAAATAAGAAATATATTATTTAATAAAAAAATAAATTAAATTAATAACTAAAAAATAAAAACGAGTAATTAAATATAAAAGAAACTATCGTAATTATATAATAATCTTTTTTTTTTATTAAAACGTTTCCTTTTATGTTTTTCGGCCGTTTTAAATAATTGAACTTTTTAAACGTTTTAAAAACTTAGTTTTAAATATTTTAAATATCCTTAATATTTAATCTTTTTAAAACTATCACGTAATTTTATTACGTACCCGGTAACTATAGCTTATCTTTTAATCTAGCCCCCCACGTTTAGCTAACCGGCTCTTTATCACACTTAGCCTTTCAACGGGCCATCCTTCTATCAGTTCGTAACATTATATAATTAAATTTTAATTTAAAAATTTATTAATTATTATTTATAAATTATATAAAACGTTTTTAAAATTAATTTTATAAAAGTTATTCGCGGAAAATTATTTATATTATATAATAATAATTATAAATTTTTTAATTAATTAATTTATATATAATTAATTTATATATAATATATATAAATTTATAAATAAAGTTTTTTATTTTTTAATTATAAATTTAATATAATAAATTAATTAATATAATAATTGCGATTTTAATAAAAAATTTAATTATAATAATAATTAAAATTTAAAAAATAAATTAATATAAAATAAATTTTAAAACGGAAAAATAATATTAAATTAAAAAAATTAAAATTATAAAATTTTAATATTATTAATAATAATATTATTTATTAAATTTATAATAATCTTTATAAATTATTTAAATTTTAATATATATTTTTAAAATTTATTTTAAAAAATTAATAAAAAAATAAAAAAAAATTCGAATATAAAAAAATTAATTTAAAAAATAAAATAATTTAAAATAAAACAATTTTAATTTAATTGTTACGATCTAGGGTCTGCTCTAGGCCTGCCTTACTAGGACAGGCGCCCGTATTTTAATTATTATTTACCCGGGTTCTTACTCGGACCGAAAAATCACGTGATATAGATCCTTTAGATCCCTTAGATCTTTTAGATCTTTAGAATTTATAAAATTATTAAAATCCGTAAAATCGCTAAAAGATTATTAAAAACGTAGTAAACGGAAAAAAGCGTTCTTTATTTTTATATAATGTTACGATTTCTTTTTAACTAGTTATTCGTTTTTATTTTTTAATTATTAATGTAATTTATTTTTTTATTAAATAATATATTTTTTATTTAAAATTAATTGTTTTTATTATATAATAACAAGAAATATTTTAAAAATTTTTTAACGGATATTTATTAAAGATTTTATTATTACTTATAAATTAAAACCCCGTACGTTTTTTTATATTATTATATAAAAAATCCGTTATATTTTAATAGTTTTTTAATTAATAAAACTTAATACGAGTAAACGGATATCGGTATAAAAAAATTTTAATAATAAAAAATTTTAAAAAAAAAAATTTTAAAAAATATATTTAAAAAATACTTTAGTTACGAAAAACTAACAAGTGGATATTTTAAAAAATTTATTTACAAGTTATAAAATTTAAAATTAAAAAATAAAAAGTAAAAAAACAAATAACGATAAATATTTTTATTATAAAATAATTATAAAAATAAATCGAAAATACGATTATAATAACAAACCTAAATATTATACTTTTAATTTTTAAACTTTAAATAAAATAATAATTACTTTTAAATAACGAGTTTATAAAAAAAGCTTTAAAAAACTTAAATAATAACGATTTTAATAACGATTTTAACGATAAAAACTTAAACGAAAAAAAATTTAAAAAAAAAAAAAAACTTTTTATCGATTTTAATATATAAACTTATAAAGAATCGATTTAAAACTATAATATTTAAATAATTAAAAAACTAGTATTATTATAATAAAACATAATAATTTTATTTAAATTAACAAATAAATAATTAAAATAAATATTACTACTAATAGTACGAGTATTTAATATAAATATAATAAATATTAAAAAATTTAAACTTATATTTTTTAAAGTTTATAACGGAATTACAAACGTTAAATTATTTTTTATTTAAATACGCCTATATATAAACTAATACGTTAATATTATTAATACGGATGTTAAAAAGATTATAATAACGGCGTAATTTTTAATAAAAATAATACTAGAATAATTTAAACTAATTTTGAAAAATTATTTAAAAAATATAAAAAACGAACAAAAATTAAAAATTAAAGGAATTTTTATAACATATTCCGGATTCGAGAATTATATAAAAAGTTTGTTTAATAATAAAAAAAAAACAAAACATATTAAAAAACTACTATATTAGTTAAAATAAATTAAAAACGCTATAATTTATATAATAAAGTTTAAAAAACTAGTAATTATTTTAAAATTGCCTAAAGTAATATTATTTATTTTATTTTTTAATAAATTAAAAACTTAAGTATAAAACGAAATATATTAAAATAACAAATTAATAATGTTTAATAAATATATAAAAAACGTAATTATAACAAATAAACAATTGTTTAACAAGTATATAAATAAAAAACGAACGAATATTACGAAAATTAAATATAAAATTTAAAAAACTTAAATAAAATAAAAAAACCCGGGGAAAAAGTTATTAAAAATAAACGTAATATAAAAACAAATATTAAAAAATATATCTAATATAAAATATTTTTAATATAAAAAAAAAAAACATTATAAACGTTAATATTCGAATTTATAAAAAAAAACAATTTAATACTAACAAAAAGGAGTTTTTTAAAAAAAGGCGTAAAAAACCCGAAAAACCCGAGTTATAAAGATCTATAATAATAATAAAAACGATTAAAAAATTTAAAACGTTTAAAATAATACCGAAACTTACAAATATAATTTAAAATCGGAATTAAAACGTACGGTTATTATATATATAATAATATAAAAAAACAGTTTTATTTTAAATAAAAAAAAATATTTTAATTATAACGATTTAAACGGAAAAATTTGTAAATATTACTTTAGATTAAAAAAATTAATAAAATAAATTAACTAAAGATATTATTACTATATTCGATTTAAAAATTATAAATTATATAATAAAAATTCTAAAAAAAAAATAACCCGGACTTTATATAAAAAAATATATTAGATATTTTATAAACGACTTTATTATTATAAATAATATTAACAAGTTAAAAATTATATTAATTAAAAATCTTTTAATTAAAAAAATATAAACGAAAAAAAAGATCTATATAATTATAACGAAGAACTATTTTATACCGTGTTATTTAAAGTTTATAAAATTTACTTTAATATTAATAAAAATAAAAAAATAATTAGTATAAAATATATATATTATATTTTTGTTATTTATAAACTATATAAAACATAATTTAAATTAAAATTTAAAAAAAATTATAAAATTAAAAAATATAAACTATATAACTGTTTATATAATAGAACTTAATTATATAATAAAATACCTCGTGTTTATAAAAAACATCCGTATATTTTTATAAATAGATCGGTTATAATTAAAAAATATATTTACGATAATAAAACTAACAAGTATAATTTATATTTTAACTTTGGACTATTATTTATAAAATAAAAAACCTTTGTTTTATTAATATTTTAAATAATATTAAAATTATTACAATTAAAAAAAACTATATAATAACAATATAATTGTTAAATTAAACAATAATACGAATATATAAATAATAAATGTTTTAAATATATAATAATAAAAATAAAAATTTAAAAAATAGTTTTATAAAATACGAAATTAAAAAATAAAAACAGTTTTTATTATTAAAATAACGAAAAACCGAAAATATAAAAACTTTACGAAAAATATAATACGGTTTATAAAAATAAATAAAAATCGAAATAAAATATAATAAAAAAAAATATCAAATATTAGTAAACTTAGGATCCGAAATCAACTTTATTTTACCCCGAGTTATTAAAAAAGATCGTATATTTTAAAAATATAAAAACAAATCGTATAAAATTATAACATTTAATAAAAATAAATCAAGTTATAATAATAATCGTATATTTAAAAAAACTAAATTATTCGATATATCGATATAAAAATATAAAAAACAAATTATATTCGATATTATAAATATTTTTAACTACGATGTTATTTTCGGAATAAAATAATTAAAAACTAGCGATTTAATAATTCGATAAAAAAACAAAACAATAATTTAAAATATTAAAAATATTAATAAAATATAAAAAACAACGGAAAAAATTACGATATTAAAAAAATACTTACTATATAAGGACTTATTTAAAATATTTAAAAAAAACGAGTTATTTAAACACGGATTTTAAAATTACTAGATTTTATTAAAAAAAAAATACGAATTTAAATTATACTAGATTTATTATATAAGTTTTAAAAAGTTAAAAGTTTTATAAAATTATATATAAAAAAACTTAAAACAAGAGTTTATATACGAATCGGAATTATTATATAATTACCCGGTTTTATTAGTATTAAAAATAAAAAACGGAAAATAAATTCGAAATAAAAAAAAAAACTTAATATAACAAATAATAATAGATTATTGTTTATTAAACGTAATTATAATCCCGAACAGATATTTTTTAACTTTTCTCGTTATAATAAAAAAAAATATTAATTAAACCCGATAGTTTATTATATTTAATATATTTAACGGATATTATATTATTAAAATAATAAAAAGAAAAAAATAAAAAACCGTTATACAAATAATTTATAAACTATATAAATATATAGTTATATTTTAAAAATTACGTAATATTCCGGCAACTTTTTAACGTATAATAATAACAATATTTTAAAAGTTTTTAAATAAGTTTATATTTATTTATTTTAACGATATTTTTATTTATTCGAAAATTTTAAAAAATTATAAAAAATATATAACAATAGTTTTAAAAAAACTTTAACAAACGAAACTATAATTAAACGTAAAAAAATATATATAATATATTTAAAAAATTAATTTTTTAAGATTTATTATTACCCCCGGGAAAATCTAAATATAAAAATTAAAAATTAAAACAATACGTAATTAGAAAATATTAGACCTATATACGGTTATTAATATTTAACAAATATTAAGATTTTTAAACTACGTACGAACTTTAATTACAAATTTTAAAACACCGGTAAAATTTCTTACGAAATATATTATTAAAAAATACGAAAAAAAAACGTTTTTTATTTTAAAAAAAGCTAAAAAAATATTCGAAACGTTAAAAATAAAAATTATTTCCGATTTAATAATACAATTATTAAACTTAATAAAAAAAAAAAAACTAAAAACGGACGTTTTAAACAGCGTAATCGCTGGAATATTTAAATAATTAAAAAATAATAAAAAATAACATTTAATAATTTATTATTCGAAAACGTTATAAAACGCCGAATTAAAATACCTAGTTTATAATAAAAAATTATTAATTATTATTAAAATATTAAAAAAATAAGAACTATTTATAAAAAGAACAATAAAACTATTTAAGATTTATTTTAATTATAAAAATTTAATTATATTTATAATTATAAAAAACTTTAATAAATAATATAAAAACTAATTGATTTTTTTCGCGAAATTTAATTTTAAAATATATTATATTAAAAAAAAAAACAATATTTAAATAAATATTTTTAATCGATAAAAACAAAAAAGATTTAAAGTTTTTAAACGAAATATTTAAATATTATATTTTTAAAAAGATAAAAGTTTATATATACGGGCTATTTTTAAAAATCTTTCGGAAGTTTAATTATAACAGTTATAACAAATTTACAACTTTTAAAAACTAATAAAACTACGTAAACAAAAAAAGTTAAATATAAATAAACTAATTTATAAAAAAAAGATCTATTTACCCGAAATTTTATAAAAAAAATTCGTTAAAAAATTCTACGAATATTTTTTATATAAATATTAAAAAATAATTAAAACAACTAAACGTTTATAAAAAAAATACGATTTCCCCGGATTATAAAAAACCGTAAAAAAAATAATAAACGTTTATAATATTTATAATAAAATTAAAACCGTTCGATATAAACTTTACGGGTTTTTATAACTAATATAAATATTTAATAAAACATAATATACTATTATTTAAAATTTTATTATTATATTACTACTATTAACCGACCCGGTTATAAAAATATAATACGATAGAATATAGGTTATCGTAAACCGATTTACGAAATACGGCTATTTTTTACTTTTTAAAAACGATATTATTATTAAACAACTAATATACGCCTTTATTCGTTAATATTTAAATAAATATAAATTATTTAAACGGATTATTTCTAATCGAAATATTTTTTTTATTTTTAAATTTAATATAAGTTTTTTTAAAAAAATTAATATAAAATTTAAATTTTTAACCGTTTATTACTTTTAAACAGATAAATAAATAAAAAAGTTAAATTAAATATTTAAATAATATTTCTAAAATTATATTAATTACGAATAAAATAATTAATATAAACTTTTATTTATAACTTAGTTAGTTTATAATATTTTTATAAATAAAAATATAAATATATTATTTTATAAAATAGTTTATAAATATTAAATAAATATAGACCGATAAAAAAAATTTCGAACTAAAACTCCCGTTATTAAAACAATCGTTTTAAAAGTTAAAATACTCGTTATAAAAATTAAAACAATATAAGTTAAATTATAAATTATATTTTAATTTATTTAATAACGCATGTTAGAATATTATAATAAAAAAAGAATTAAAAAATTAATTTTAAAAAAAAAAAACAAAATCTATTTATTCCGATAAAAACAAAATTTAAATATTAATATTTTTTAAATTAAAATAAAACAATTAAACAATAAATTAAATTTTAAAAAATTTAAACTTTTTAAAATTAAAAAAATTGTTTTATTAATTAATTATAAACTATTATTATTAAAAATAATACGAATTTATTTTGTTTTTTATATTTTTTTATTTAAACTTACGTTAAAAAATATATTATTAAAAATATAACTTGAAATTAAACTTGATTAAAACATTTATAAAATCGAAAAAATCTTAAATTCCCGTTAAAATAATAATAAATTCGAATATTTCGTTAAATAAATAAAATATTTATATATTAATAATATTTAAAAATTTAAAAAATATTTAAAAAATATTATAATAATTATTAATTAGTTTTATTATTAGTATTTTAACCGATTAAAGTTAAAAAAACGGGGTTAATTTTTAAAAAAACGTTAAACGTTTTTTAATTAAAACTAGAGTTTAACGAAACTAGCGTTATAAAATCTACGGGGGGATTTATTATAACTAGGTAAACTTTTTCCCGCTTTCTTTTTTCGTATTTTCGCTCGATTTGATCTATTTCTTTTTTTTTAATAAAAATATTAATTCCCCGTTTATATAAAAACTCTTTTTAAGTTTCCAAACGGTAAAAACGTTTTAAACGTTCGTTTATTTTATTTTTAAAACTATTTATTTTTTTTTCGTATTTTTCTTTAACGGTTCGTATATTATTTTTAAACTTTTTTTTAACCGTTTTTATTTTTTTTTAAAAATTTACAAGTTTTTTTTATATTTTTTCTTTTGTTTAATAAAAACAGGTCCGTTTTTTTATAATTATTGTTAAAATCGATATAAATATATTATTATAATATTTTTTATTTAAAGTATAATAATAATAATTAAAAAAATCGTTAATACGAAAGTAAGAAAAAAAACTTAATAACTCGTAAATAGAACATAAAAAGATTTTAAAACTATATTGTAAAATATATTCTACTCGGGTAACACGCGTTTTTTTTTATTAAAAACGAGATCTTTTTTATATACGATTAAATATAATAAAAAAAATACTTACAAAAGAAAAAAAGTGTTTTCGGGACGAAAAATATAAAAAAAAAAAGTATAATGTTACGATCTAAGGTCTGTTTTAAGCTTGTTTTACTAAAACAGGCGCCCGTATTTTAATTACTAC
Source organism: Nemania sp. FL0916 (assembly GCA_022578715.1). NCBI lineage: Eukaryota > Fungi > Ascomycota > Sordariomycetes > Xylariales > Xylariaceae > Nemania > Nemania sp. FL0916. The sequence continues at coordinate 9,598 of MU390464.1, forward strand.
TTACCCGGGTTTTTATTCGGACCAAAGAATTACGTAATATAGATCTTTTAAATCTTTTAAATCCTTTGGATTTTTAAAATCTATAAAATTATTAAAATCCGTAGAATCGTTAGAAAATTATTAAAAACGTAGTAAATAAAAAAAAACGTTTTTTATTTTTATATAATGTTACGATTTTTTTTAACTAATTATTCGTTTTTATTTTTTAATTATTAATTTAATTTATTTTTTTATTAAATAATATATTTTTTATTTAAAATTAATTGTTTTTATTATATAGTAACGGGGAATATTTTAAAAACTTTTTAACGGATACCTACTAAAGATCCTATTATTACTTATAAATTAAAACCCCGTGCGCTTTTTTATATTGTTATATAGGAGGTCCGTTATATTAATAATAAAAAATAAAATAATAATTAATTAATTATAAAATTAATAAGTTTTATATGTAAAATTATATTAATAATTTTAAAAATTAATTATTTTTAAAAAGTTTTAATAATTTTAAATTTTAAAAATATTTTTTACGTTTTTAATAATATAATTAAATTTTTATATTTTAAATAAATTAATTTAAAAAATATTTTATATATAAAAAATTTAATTATTTTTATTATTAATTATAAAAAAATCGATATTAAAATTTAATATTTAAAAAATTTAAAAATAATATATTTTAAAAATATTATTTATATTAAAAATATAATATATAATTTAATATTATTTTAAATATTTAATTATTAAAAAGTTTAATAAAAAATTATATTATATATAATAATTATAAATTAATATTTTAAATTTTATTTTAATTATTATTTAATAAATTTTTATTAATAAAAATTAATTTTTTAAAAAATTATTAAAAGTTTTTTAAATTATTTTAATAAATATTATAAAATTAAAATTTTATTTATAAAAATAAATTAAGAATTTAAAAAATATTCCGAAATAATAAAATAATTAATTTTAATAAAAATAAATTTTAATTTTTTTTTATTAAAAATTTAAAAATAAAAATAAAATATAAAATAAATTAATTATATTATAAATAATAAAATTAAAATTATTTTATTTTTTAGAATATAAAATTATTAAAATTATAATATATTTATATAATTAAATTTTTAAAAATATTTATAATTAAAAGTTTTTTTTAAATAATTTTATTTATATTTTTTATATTATTAAAAAATAATAAAAATTAAAAATTAATTTTAAATTATATAAAAATATATAATTATAAAATTTATATTTTTATAATAAATATTAAAAAAAAAACCGAAAAAAGAAATTTAATTTATAAGTTTAAATTAAATATTTTATTAATTATATTTTTAATAAAATTTATTAAATTTAAATATTTAAGTTTAAATAAATAATAAAAATAAAAAACTGTTATTTTTAATAAAAATAAAACTTTTAATAATAATTTAAAAATTTTAAAAAATTAATTATTAAATTAAAATTTAAATATTTTTAAATAATAAATTAATAATATATTAAATAATTAAAATATTAAAATTAATAATATTTTTAAAATAATTTACGAAATTAATATTAATATAATAAATTTATTAATAAAAAAAACGCGATCGTTTTTAAATTTAAAAGTTTAAATATATTAAATAAAAATTTAAAAATATATATTTAAAAAAAAATTAATTATTTTATTTTAAAATAAATAATATTAATATATTTAAGATTTTTATTAAAAATATTATAACAAGTTATATTTTATATAATTATTAAAAAAATTAAATAAAAATAAAATATTTATAAAAATATAAACGAATTATTTATAAAAAAATAAACTTTTTTAATTATAAAAACTTTTTTTATATTAAAATAAATATATATATAAATTATTAAATATAACGGACCTCCTATATAACAATATAGGAATACGTACGGGGTTTTGATTTATAAGTAACAATAGGAGCTTAATAGGTATCTGTTAGGAAGTTTTCAAAGTATTCTTTATTATTTTGTAATAAAAGCAATTAATTCTAAGTAAAGAATATATTATTTAATAAAAAAGTAAATTAATAATTAAAAAACAAAAACAAGTGATTAAATATAAAAAAAACTATCGTAATTATATAGTAATTTTTTTTTTTTATTAAAACGTTTCTTTTTACGCTTTTCGGCCGTTTTAAATAATTAAACTTTTTAAACGTTTTAAAAACTTACTTTTAAATGTTTTAAATATTTTTAATGTTTAATTTTTTTAAAATCGTTACGTAACTTTATTATACACCCGGTAACCGTAGTTTGTTTTTTAATCTAGTTTTTTACGTTTAATTAATCAGCTTTTTATTACGTTTAGCTTTTTAACGGGCTATTTTTTTATTAGTTCGTAATATTATCTTTCTTTTTTTAGGATTATTGTCCGCAATAATAAATAATAAGTGCCCCTCCTTAGTATGTTCCGATTTTTCTTTTTTTTCCGCCTTCTTTGCCATGCCTGCTCTCGGTGTTCTAAAAAGAAAAAAAAATGCGTTATCATTGTTAGTTCGTCGAAATGTTCTAATTATATTAACCACGGTAGTTATTACGATATATTTAATCCGTTGTCTTGCGAATACGAAAAACTTATCGAAGAAAAAAACAAATTAAAATAAAAAAAAAAACGTACTTAATAAATATTATACGAAGTTTTTAATAAACTTAATCGTTTATAAAAAACTTGTAAATTTTTTTATCGTTATAATATTAAAATAATTCGTTATAAAATCGAAAGTATAAAAACGATAAAAAAATTTAAACGTTTAAAAAAAAAACAAAAACGTTTAACTATTAAATAAACTTATTTTTTATCCGTTATAATTTTTTTTTTTTCGATTAAAATATTTTTAATATTTTATTAAAAGTCGATTTTATTTTTTTAACTTTAATCGGTTAAAATATTAACAATAGAACTAATTTACAATTATCGCGGTAATTTTTAAATATTTTTTAAATTTTTAAATATTATTAATATATAAATATCTTTTTTATTTAACGAAATATTCGAATTTATTGTTATTTTAACGGGAATTTAAGATTTTTTCGATTTTATAAATATTTTAATCGGTTTTTATTTCAAGTTATATTTTTAATAATATATTTTTTAACGCGGGTTTAAATAAAAAAATATAAAAAACAAAATAAATTTATATTATATTTAATAATAATAGTTTATAATTAATTAATAAAACAATTTTTTTAATTTTAAAAAGTTTAAATTTTTTAAAATTTAATTTATTATTTAATCGTTTTATTTTAATTTAAAAAATATTAATATTTAAATTTTATTTTTATCGGAATAAATAAACTTTGTTTTTTTTACTAGAATTAATTTTTTAATTTTTTTTTTATTATAATATTCTAATATACGTTATTAAATAAATTAAAGTATAGTTTACAACTTAGCTTATATTGTTTTAATTTTTATAACAAATATTTTAATTTTTAAAACGATTGTTTTAATAACGGGAACTTTAATTCGAAATTTTTCTTGTTAGTTTATATTTATTTAATATTTATAAACTATTTCGTAAAATAACATGTTTATATTTTTATTTATAAATATGTTATAAACTAGTTAAACTATAAATAAAAGTTCGTATTAATTATCTTGTTTATAATTAATATAACTTTAGAAATATTATTTAAATATTTAATTTAATTTTTTTATTTGTTTATTTATTTAAAAATAATAAACGGTTAAAAATTTAAACTTTATATTAATTTTTTTAAAAAAACTTATACCGAATTTAAAAATAAAAAAAATATTTTAATTAAAAATAATCCGTTTAAATAGTTTATATTTATTTAAATATTAATAAATAAAAACGTATATTAACTATTTAATAATAATATCGTTTTTAAAAAGTAAAAAATAACCGTATTTTATAAATCGGTTTACAATAATTTATATTTTATCGTATTATATTTTTATAACTAGGTCGGTTAATAATAATAATATAATAATAAAATTTTAAATAATAATATATTATGTTTTATCGGGTATTTATATTAGTTATAAAAACCCGTAAAATTTATATCGGGCGGTTTTAACTTTGTTATAAATATTACAAACGTTTATTATTTTTTTTTATAGTTTTTTATAATCCGGGAAAATCGTATTTTTTTTATAAACGTTTAATTATTTTAATTATTTTTTAATATTTATATAAAAAATATTCGTAAAATTTTTTAATAAACTTTTTTTACAAAGTTTCGGGTAAATAAATCTTTTTTTTATAAACTAGTTTATTTGTATTTAACTTTTTTTACTTGCGTAGTTCCGCTAGTTTTTAAAAGTTGTAAACTTATTATAATTATTATAATTAAATTTTTAAAAAATTTTTAAAAATAACCCGTATACGTAAGTTTCTATTTTTTTAAAAATATAATATTTAAATATTTCGTTTAAAAACTTTAAATTTTTTTTATTTTCGTCGATTAAAAATATCTATTTAAATATTATTTTTTTTTTAATATAATATATTTTAAAATTAAATTTCGCGAAAAAAATCAACTAATTTTTATACTGTTTATTAAAGTTTTTTATAATTATAAATATAATTAAATTTTTATAATCGAAATAAATTTTAAATAATTTTGTTGTTTTTTTTATAAAAAATTCTTATTTTTTTAATATTTTAATAATAATTAGTAATTTTTTATTATAAATTAAATATTTTAATTCGGTATTTTATAACGTTTTCGAATAATAGGTTACTAAGTGTTATTTTTTATTATTTTTTAATTGTTCGAATATTCCGGCAATTATATTATTTAAAACGTCCGTTTTTAATTTTTTTCTTTTTATTAAGTCTAATAATCGTATTATTAAATCGGAAATAACTTTTGTTTTTAACGTTTCGAATACTTTTTTAATTTTTTTTAAAATAAAGAACGTTTTTTTTTCGTATTTTTTAGTAATATATTTCGTAAAAAGTTTTACCGGTATTTTAAAATCTATAATTAAAACTTGTACGTAGTTTAAAAATTTTAATATTTATCGGATATCAGTAATTATATATAAATCCGGTATTTTTTAATTATATATTGTTTTAATTTTTAATTTTTATATTTAGATTTTTTTAAAAATAATAATAAATTTTAAAAAATTAATCTTTTAAATATATTATACGTATTTTTTTACGTTTAATCGTAGTTTCGTTTATTAAAGTTTTTTTAAAACTATTATTATATGTTTTTTATATTTTTTTAAAATTTTCGAATAAAAAAAAATATCGTTAAAATAAACAAATATAAATTTATTTAAAAATTTTCGGAATATTATTATTATTATATATTAAAAAGTTATTAAAATATTACGTAATTTTTAAAATATAACTATATATTTATATAATTTATAAATTATTCGTATAATAGTTTTTTATTTTATTTTTTTTATTATTTTAATAATATAATATCCGTTAAATATATCGAATATAATAAACTATCGGGTTTAATTAATATTTTTTTTTATTATAACAAAAAAAATTAAAAAATATTTGTTCGGGATTATAATTACGTTTAATAAACGATAGTTTATTATTACTCGTTATATTAGGTTTTTTTTCTTGTTTTAGGTTTGTTTTCCGTTTTTTATTTTTAATATTAATAGGACTAGGTAATTATATAATAATTCTAATTCGCGTATAAACCTTCGTTTTAAATTCTTTTATATATAATTTTATAAAACTTTAAACTTTTTAAAACTTATATAGTAAGTTTAATATAATTTAGGTTCGTGTTTTTCCTTTAGTAAAATTCGGTAATCCTAAAGTCCATGTTTAAATAACTCGTTTTTTTCCGGTATTTTAAACAAGACTTTATATTATAAATATTTTTTTAATATCCCGATTTTTTCCGTTGTTCTTTATATTTTGTTAATATTTTTAATATTTTAAATTATTATTTTGTTTTTTTATCGAATTATCGGGTCGCTAGTTTTTAATTATTTTATTCCAAAAATAGCGTCGTAATTAAAAATATTTATAATATCGAATATAATTTATTTTTTATGTTTTTATATTAATATATTAAATAGTTTAATTTTTTTAAACACACGATTATTATTATAACTTGATTTGTTTTTATCGAATATTGTAATTTTATACGATTTATTTTTATATTTTTAAAATATTTAATCTTTTTTAACGGTTCGAAATAAAATAAAGTCGACTTCGGATCTTAAGTTTATTAATATCCGATATTTTTTTTTATTGTATTTTATTTCGATTTTTATTTATTTTTATAAACTATATCGTATTTTTCGTAAAACTTTTATATTTTCGGTTTCTTGTCGTTTTAATAACAAGAACCGTTTTTGTTTTTTAATTTCGTATTTTATAAAGTTATTTTTTAAATTCTTGTTTTTATTATCGTATATTTAAAATATTTGTTATTTATATATTCGTACTATTGTTTAATTTAATAACCGTATTATTACTATATAATCTTTTTTAGTCGTAATAATTTTAGCGTTGTTCGGGGTGTTAATAAAGCGGGGGTTTTCTATTCTATAAATAATAGTCCAAAATCGAAGTACAAGTTATATTTATTAGTTTTATTATCGTAAATATATTTTTTAATTATAACTAATCTATTTATAAAAATATATAAATATTTTTTATAAACACGGGGTATTTTGTTATATAATTAGGTTTTGTTATATAAATAATTATATAGTTCGTATTTTTTAACTTTGTAGTTTTTTTTAAGTTTTAGTTTAAATTATATCTTATATAATTTACAAATAACGGGAATATAATATATATATTTTATACTAATTGTTTTTTTACTTTTATTAATATTAAAGTAGATTTTGTAAATTTTAAATAACACGGTATAAAATAGTTCTTCGTTATAATTATATAGATCTTTTTTTTTATTTGTGTTTTTTTAACTAAAAGTTTTCTAACTAATATATTTTTTAATTTATTAATACTATTTATAATAATAAGGTCGTTTATAAAATGTCCAATATATTTCTTTATATAAAATCCGGGTTGTTTTTTTTTTAAAATTTTTATTATATAATTTATAATTTTTAAATCGAATATAATAATAATATCTTTAGTTAATTTATTTTACTAATTTCTTTAATCTAAGGTAATATTTATAAGTTTTTCCGTTTAAATCGTTATAATTAGAACATTTTTTTTCGTTTAAAATAAAGCTGTTTTTTTATATTATTATATATACGGTAACCGTACGTTTTAATTCCGATTTTAAGTTATATTTGTAAATCTCGGTATTATTTTAAACGTTTTAAGTTTTTTAATCGTTTTTATTGTTATTGTAAATCTCTACGACTTAAGTTTTTCGGGTTTTTTACGCCTTTTTTTAAAAAACTCCTTTTCGTTAATACTAGGTTATTTTTTTTTACAAACTCGGATATTAACGTTTATAATGTTTTTTTTTTTATATTAAAAATATTCTACGTTAGATATATTTTTTAATACTTGTTTTTATACCGCGTTTATTTTTAATAACTTTTTCCCCGGGTTTTTTTATTTTATTTAAGTTTTTTAGGTTTTATATTTAGTTTTTGTAATACTCGTTCGTTTTTTATTTATATATTTGTTAAACGATCGTTTGTCCGTTGTAATTACGTTTTTTACGTATTTATTAAACGTTACTAGTCTATTATTTTAATATATCTCGTTTTATACTTAGGTTTTTAATTTATTAAAAAATAAAATAAACAGTATTACTTCGGGCAGTTTTAAAATAACTATTAATTTTTTAAACTTTATCGTATAAATTATAACGTTTTTAGTTTATTTTAACCGATATAATAATTTTTTAATATGTTTTGTTTTTTTTTTATCGCCGAACAAGTTTTTTATATAGTTTTCGAATCTAAAATATATTACAAAAATTCCCTTAGTTTTTAGTTTTCGTTCGTTTTTTATATTTTTTAAATAGTTTTTTAAAATCGGTTTAAACTATTCTAGTATTATTTTTATTAAAAATTACGCCGTTATTATAATCTTTTTAACATTTGTATTAATAATACTAACGTATTAGCTTATATATAAACGTGTTTAAGTAAAAAATAATTTAACGTCCGTAATTCCGTTATAAGTTTTAAAAAATATAAACTTAAATCTTTTAATGTTTATTATATCTATACTAAATATTCGTATTATTAGTAGTAATATTTGTTTTAATTGTTTACCTATTAATTTAAATAAAGATACTATATCTTGTTACAGTAATACTAGTTCTTTAATTATTTAAATGTTGTAATCCTAGGTCGATTCTCCGTAGGTTTATATATTAAAATCGATAAAAGGTTCTTTTTCTTCCTTAGACTCTTTTTCGTTTAAATTTTTATTATTAAAGTCGTTATTAAAATTATCATTATCTAAGTTTTCTAAAGCTCTTTTTATAAGTTCGTTGCCTAAGGGTAGTTGTTATTTTATCTAAAGTTTAGGAACTAAAGGTATAATATCTAGGTCCGTTATTACAATCGTATTTTTAACTTGTTTTTATAATTGTTTTATAATAAGAGCATTTATTATTATTTGTTCTTTTATTTCTTATTTTTTAATTTTAAGTTTTATAACTTATAAATAAGTTTTTTAAAACATCCGCCTATTAATCGTTTATAACTAAGGTATCCTTTAAATATACTTTTTAAAATCTTTTTTTTTATAATCTTTTTATTATTAAAACTTTTTTATACCGATATTTATTTACTCGTACTAAGTTTTATTAATTAAAAAATTATTAAAATATAACGGACTTTTTATATAATAATATAAAAATACGCACGGGGTTTTAATTTACAAATAATAATAAAAGCTTAGTAAATATCCGTTAAAAAGTTTTTAAAATACTCCTTATTATTAAATAAAAAATTAAATAATTCTAAGTTTAAAAAATATATTATTTAATAAAGATTATAAGTTAAATTAATAACTAAAAAACAAAAACGAGTAATTAATTAAAAAGAAATCGTAACATTATATAAAAATAAAGGACGCTTTTTTCCGTTTATTACGCTTTTAACAATTTTTTAGTAATTCTACGGTTTTTAGTAATTTTATAAATTCTAAGGATCCAAAGGATCCAAGGGATCCCGGGGATCTATGTCACGTGATCCCTCGGCCCGAATAAGGACTTGGATAAGTGGTAATTAAGATACGGGCGCCTATCCTAGTAGGGCAGGCCTAAAGCAGTCCCTAGATCGTAACATATTTACGTAATTCGAACTAATTTTTAAAAACTATTTTAATAATGTTAATAAGGAAGATTAAAAAAACAAAACTAAAAAGATTTTTAAAAATTACGAAGTTTTCGAGATTAAATTTAAAAAGATGTTCGGAAAATTAAAAAAAAAACAACAAATTAAATGTAAACTTTTATTTATAAAATAAAAAAAATCAATATTTAAATACGTTATCGAGTTCTGATAAATAATAATAAAAATAAAATAAAATAACGATAATATTTTTATAACGTTATTTTATAACGGATTTAAAAAAAAAATTTAAAACGAATTAATACAAAACGAAAAACTTGATAATTTTATAAAATACGTCGTTAAAATAATTAAAATTAATAATCGATTTTACGAACGTAAAATATAAAAAAAAAATTAAAATAATTATATAATAAAAATTAAATTAAACATAAAAAAAAACAACTAATATTTTATACGGGACCGAATTAAAATTTATAAAACTTGATATAATAAATAAATAAAAAAACATACGAAATAATCGATAAAATAATAAATTAAAAGATTTAAAAAATATTAAATATTATAATTACGAAAAAAAAAATATTACGCGAACCGTTGTCCCGAATTTAAACGTATTAAAAAAAATATTTAAAAAAAAAACAAATAATTAAAATAAATTAAAACGAGTATTAAATTAATATTATATATTTAAATATAATAATATTAAAAGTATTTAAAATTTTAAACGTATATAAAAATTACGAAACTTGTAAATTAAAACAGTTTTATATCGAATATTTAATTATAATATATTTTTAAAAAACGATTTAATACGGATATATTTATAAATAAACAAATAATTATAAAATATATTTAAAACAAAAATACGAAATATATAAAAACGTTATATAATTTTATTATTTATATTTATACACGATTAAATTTTAAAAAACGAAAAAAATAAATTATATTTATAATTAAAACAAAAAATACAGCGAATATTTTAAAATTACTAGTTTATAATAATCGGATATTTTATTAACCGGGGACTAATAAATTATAACGGACGAAAATAATAACGAAAATATAAAAAATATTAATACTAATAAGTTAAAAAATTAACCCGAGGGCGAAAAATACCCAGAATATAAAAACTACGAGTATAAATAATATTTATATTAAAACTACGTAAAATAACTCGAAAACGTAATAGTTAAAAACGTTTAATAAAAATATATTCGATATAATACGAAAAAAAAAACGAATTCGAAAAATATAAATTTAAAAATATAATATAAAAAAAACTATACGATATTAATAATAAAAAAATCGAATATATTTTAATTAAAATTTAACAATTAAATAATATTATAATTATTAAAACTAATATTATTATTTAAAATTATACGAAAATAATCGAATTTATAATATATAGTTATATATACGATAATATTATAATAAAAAAAAAATTTATAAAATTAGAATATTTAAAACACGATAAAATTTTATAAATTAATTGTTTAATATATCGATATAAATTATATTTTAAAAAAAAACTTTAAAACGAATAATTTTTATAACGAATTAATCGAAATATAATAATTAAATTATATTTGTAAAATTAAATCGGATATTTAATAGTTATAAAACGGGATTACGAACGAAAATACGTTATATTTATTAAAAATCTAAAACGACTTTTCGAATATATTTATTTAAACGGAAATATTAAAAATTATAAGTTAATATATTATAAATAATACGTATAATAAAAACACGATTATTAAAAAATAAAAAAATCGATTAAATATATTTTAA
>MU390465.1:0-20182 GCA_022578715.1 Nemania sp. FL0916
TTTTTAAATTTTATATTTAGTTTTTATAATATTCGTTCGTTTTTTATTTATATATTTATCGAACGATTATTTATCCGTTATAATTACGTTTTTTACGTATTTATTAAACGTTATTAATTTATTATTTTAATATATCTCGTTTTATATTTAAGTTTTTAGTTTATTAAAAAATAAAATAAACAGTACCGCCTCGGGTAATATTAAAATAATTATTAGTTTTTTAAACTTTATTGTATAAATTACGGCGTTTTTAATTTATTTTAACCGATGTAGTAGTTTTTTAATATATTTTGTTTTTTTTTTGTTACTGAATAAGTTTTTTATATAATTCTCGAATCCGGAATATAATACGAAAATTCTTTTAATTTTTAATTTTCGTTCGTTTTTTATATTCTTTAAATAATTTTTTAAAATTAGTTTAAATTATTTTAATACTGTTTTTATTAAAAATTAAACCGTTATTATAATTTTTTTAACATTTGTATCGATAATATTAACGTATTAATTTATATATAAACGTGTTTAAATAAAAAATAATTTAACGTCCGTAGTTTTATTATAAGTTTTAAAAAATATAAGTTTAAATTTTTTAATATTTATTATATTTATATTAAATATTCGTATTATTAGTAATAATATTTATTTTAATTGTTTATTTATTAATTTAAATAAAAATACTATGTTTTATTACAATAGTACTAATTTTTTAATTATTTAAATGTTATAGTTTTAAATAAATTTTTTATTAGTTTATATATTAAAATTTATAAAAAGTTTTTGTTTTTTTTTAATTTTTTTTCGTTTAAATTGTTGTTAAAATCGTTATTAAAATTATTATTATTAGAATTTTTTAAAACTTTTTTAATAAACTTGTTGTTTTTTTTTTTACGGTTATTTATTCCGTTTAAAATTTAATAATTAAGTTTAAATCTATTATTATAATTATATTTTTTAATCGTTCTTATATTAAAATTATAATAAACGTATTTATTAATATTTGTTTTTTTACTTGTTATTTTCGGGTTTTTAGTTTTATAACTTATAAATAAGTTTTTTAAAACATTCGCCTGTTAATTATTTGTAACTAAAGTATTTTTTAAATATATTTTTTAAAAATTTTTTTTTTATAATTTTTTATTATTAGGACTTTTTTATACCGATATCCGTTTACTCGTACTAAGTTTTATTAATTAAAAAATTATTAAAATATAACAAACCTTTTATATAATAATATAAAAATACGTACGGGGTTTTAATTTATAAATAATAATAAAAACTTAATAAGTATCCGTTAAAAAATTTTTAAAATATTCCCCGTTATTAAACAAAAAGTTAAATAATTTTAAATTTAAAAAATATATTATTTAATAAAAACTATAAATTAAATTAATAATTAAAAAATAAAAACGAATAACTAGTTAAAAAGAAATTATAACATTATATAAAAATAAAGAACGCTTTTTTCTGTTTATTACGTTTTTAATAATCCTTTGGCGATTTTACGGATTTTAATGATTTTATGGATTCTAAGGATCTAGGGGATCTAAAGGATCCCGGGGATCTATATCACGTGATTCCTCGGTCCGAGTGAGTGGTAATTAAAATACGGGCGCCTGTCCCAGTAAGGCAGGCCTGGAGCAAACCCTGGATCGTAACAGTATTTAATTAATATAAATTTACGATAATTTTAAAACAGTTATTTATAAATTTAATTATTTTAAAAACTATTTAATATTTTTAATATTAATTACGAAACAATAAAACTGATTTTTAAAATTTATTAAAGTTAATAAAAAGATTTAACAACTTTAATTAATTATATTTTAACAAGTTAAATAAATAACTTAAATTAAATTAAATAATAAAATCGGTTAAATTAATTAAATAACCCGTTTTAAAGCTTTAAATCAATCAAATACAATTAATAACTAATTGTTTAACTTGTTTAACTTATAAGAAACGCTGACTTTAATACTTAAATTTACTAATAAAAGACCACTTTACAGGGCAAACGGTCTTCAAATAGAATTTTAGAAAGACCACAAATTCCGTGAACCAACTGATCAGTTTTTGAGAACAGCGTAATCACATTTTCCGTTGCGCTATAACACGACACACGCCACTAATAGCTTCATCAATAACTCCACCAATAATTATGGCGTTCAAGCCTTTCTCAAGTCTGCCAGCGCGAAGCGCACCGTTTGTTGAAGCTATCTTGGTCGTGCTAGTTGATAGGAGACAGGAGAATTATGCATCGCACGTTTCTATTAGTATCATATCTTCATTGAACGCTTAAGTTATGTGCGAAGGGTGTTAACGAGGCGATAAGATTAGACTCCTGATAGATATACAGAATACCCATGATCCTAGTCTCGGAATATATTTCTCGCGCGTAGATAACGGCCAGGGTAGAAAAATATCAGCATGGGGTGTGTTGGGTACATGGGGAGTTTGGGATGCCAAGACCTTACCCTTATGTAAGTCATGGAGTAGATTGAGCGATAGTTTGTCGCGTCTTCTATGATTTTAACAGATTGATGTTCCAAAATGTAAATGATGTTATTATTGAAAACTCAAAGCATTAGCCGGGTTATTAATAAGGGGATAATGAAGTTGTGCTGTGTTAACTACTTATTCTCTGTACCTAGATGCTCGATGCCCAATTTAATGTTTCTGTAAAGATGTAATATTGTATTGGTCGGGGTGTGGGGTAGTCAACTGTGTGTAGGTCAATTGGCCCGTCACTCCGGTCTATATACACTTGTTGAGGTGCTGTTTGCAAGCTGCCCGCGGTTTACTGATGTTAATTATGTCAGCGTCAAGAGGTTTCTCCCTAGAGAATCCTCAATCACTCCCGTACTTTGTACTTAAGTAGGTCCGCAAAGATAGACTCTACTGGTAGTCCTTCCTTCCTCTTTTGGTCATCTATTCGAGAAAGTGAATGATTGGCCCGACGGAGCGCGCTTGGCTTTTGTGCATGGCTGGGCGTGCAGGGCGGCTAAGGTGAAGTGTGATGACAGACATGATTGGACCAATGGGGCGTCTAGACCCTGCAGCTAGCCCATCCACACCCGGGGCCGGACCAATCAGACTAGCCATCTCTCCATGACTTTCTTCGTTCCCCAATGATACTGCTCCCAGCACAACACACCGCGTCGAATAGCCATGCTGACTATATTGCCCGTCACTGAGGGGCCTGCAGCGCTGAGAGACACCATGCAGCAAGCGATGGAGAGGGGCTCTCCCAGTGGTTGTGTACGAGGAACCACCCCACTGCCGGCGGCGTGCCAGCGCTTAATCCTGCGTGTGCTGCGCTGACAATGGACATGGACCTGGGATATGGGATTATGGGACTATGGAACCTGGACATGGGCAAACGGCCATCACCACCGCCGGCATGTGTCGCGCCGTTGCGGCACGCAAGAGCTTGCCAGGGTTGAGCAAGCTGGTGCTCCGCTGTTTTGCTGCTCTGGCTAGTATATACCGTATATACGCCTCCCACCCGTCAACCGAGGGGCTGGAGATGGCTTCTTACCTTCTCGCCACTTCGTGAGACTTGCGCACTGTCTGCTGGTTGCACAGACACTTGGGCCGGCGTTTGGATGTTTTGATGCTGCATCCTGCCGTGTTTCTAATCGCAACTCGGGCCAAGACAAGGCGCGCGTTGTTTATACCCCGATAGATATTTCAGCACCTGCACCAACATTAGAACCACGCCTCGCAGGCAAAGGCCAGGCAGCCTAAACTACAAATCAAGAGCGACATTTTCTGCTTGACGCGGAATTGGAGTGTATAACAGACCCAGCAACAACAGCAACATGTCGTCGAATGCGCCCTCTGGAGGGTTCTCCCTCTTCCCAAGCGCCAACATCTCGAAGACACCTCCAAGAACCTCGTCTAGACCGCGAGCCAGTACTCCGCAGTCGCCCCGACGACGTGGCCCATCTATAGATATGTCACCACCTCGCCACGGACGGCGTACACCCGAAGATCTAGCCGACTATGTAATCGACGGAACACCGCCAATGGCGAATGACCTGCGAATGGCATCAAACAACCCCTTTTACCAGAGTCAACCAGGCCCTTCAGTACAATACCCAGCCTCCCCATCACCTGATGTGCCACCTAAAGACGTTTCTGCGAACACAGGTGTGGCAGTGACGGGACCGAGTCCTATTGCCCGAAATCCTAGCGAAAGGTCGCGAAGCTCGATAGCGAAGCGGCCTTTCGAAGATATGCCGCCAGCTGTACCCGAGGCAGAGACTGCTATACGCTCAATATTTCCCCAATACGATCATACCCTGCCTTTTGACCAGCAAAATTACTATCCCACGCAGACAAGTCCTACCCACATTCCCAGGACCGTTATCAGCAGGCAGTCCCATGTGCCTCAACAAATAGAGGCTAGAAGCCCGCCAGTCCGAAGCCCCGTGCGGAGTCCAATGAGTGCAGGATCTACGCAACGCTGGCCTAGACGGCAGCACGAACCACCGGTAATTCCGCCTGTGAGCACGACTGAAGAGCTCCGGGATTTCTGGAAAGCGGCGAACGGATGGAAGGCGTCCAGCATCGAAGGCCGGACGTTTTGCATGAAGCTGTTCCCCGAGAAAGATACACCAGTATACACGTTAACATCGAGGACGCAACAGCCGCTCTACCACATGCGCATCGACCCGACCTCAGCATCTGCATACGTGACCCTGAGCCGGCACGACCCCAGCCGGCCCTGTAAGGACAAAGATCCAGGCGACGCGTCGCGAAACTCCACGGGCCTCCTGAACGCCATCCGCGAAGCTGAGGGCAAGCAGCCCTGGCAATCGGCAATTACCACGGCGCTAGAAGAGCCGTCCCGTCGCATGCCCCCGAACGACGGTCTAGTCGCGCTACTCTACCCGAACGCCGCGGCGAAAGTAGCCATCGAGAAGCCGTACGACGTCGCGTCGGTCGCGGCCGCAGAGCGCGAGTGCGCGCGCCTCGTCTGGGACGAAGACAGCGCGAACTACTTCCTCGTGCACCCGGCGGTGGCAACGCCGTTCTGCATCACCATCGAGCGGAGCCCGGCATGGAGCCGGACGGAGTACACGATCGAGCACATCGAATCGCCACAGCACCTCGGGCGGCTCACGCGCGACGGCACCGGCGAGGGGTGGATGGAGCTCGACACGCTCGTGTCCGGGCGCATCGACAGCTTCTACGTGCTCGACGTAGCAGCCGCAGCGCTGCTGCTCGTCGCGCACCTCGACGAGCGGAACGTGCTCGTCGAGCAATTCGCGCCGCCCCCGGCTGCGCATCTACGCGACTCGCCGCCGGCGCGTTCGATCAGCGGCTTCCAGCGCAGCGGTAGTCGGCTGAGCAGCAAGATCCTCGGTTCCAGTCCCAGTGAAAGCAAAAACAACAGCGGGAGTAAGAAGAAAGACAAAAAGCGTGGCCGCTTAGAGGCGTTCGAGCTCGACCTCGAGAGCCAGGCGAGCAGCCTGGGCGGCAAGCTGGATATTAAAGATGCTGATCGGGATAAACTGCCGGGGACCACGCGTACTATTATTAAGCTGCTCGGCTTCGCGTTCAAGTGTGTCATTTGGGCGCTCACGCTCGCGTTTAAGGCTGCTATGGCGATTATTGTGGGGTTGACGAAGTGTATTGCGAAATAACCCACGATGTGGCGTAGCGTGGCGTGTCTGGAGCTGAATTTCGGTATCGGAGTTTATACTACTCCTGTATCTGTGGGAACTATATGAACAAAAAGATAATAAGAGACAGGACGGAGGACTGTTCCTGTTTGCTTATATATATATATTTCTGCGTCTTACACACCTATGTATTATTTCCCCGTGTAGACACGGGCTGGGGGGCGGGTTAGCGCTCTGCGATCTCTCATACATGGCTGAGTTGGGAACTTACTTAATGGTACCTACCTACTTATTGAATGACGGATGATAAATACATATATGATTAATGGATTGGACATACAATACTGTCTCATAACGAAATAATGTGCTGTATGTTGAGTGAATGAGCTGTAAGTGTGCGAATAGTATTTTGTGTGTATTTAGCTATCTGGGGTATCGAGTTATGGTCTCTGAATATCAGAGCATCGTTGTGGAAATCCTCCAACGCCAGCCCCTTTTAGCCCGTGACGAATCTGTCCATCAATATTTTCCCTGAACGTGCAATGCGAGAACGCCGTAAATGCTAAACAGACTAATTGATTTCTTCCCTTTTCTCTGAGAAATCGGCTTTCACCGCTTCCTCTCCCTAATCTTGAATTTCTTCCCCGCCTTCGTGACGCCGCCGATCGTAGCCGTCTTGGCCATCTTCGCGCGCTGGACCTCGAGCTCCTGCTCCGCCTTGGCTAGCGTGTTCTGCTTCTTCCGCGCACTCTGTAGGCGGCGCCGCAGTTTTAGTAGCAGTCTCTGCTTCTGGCTCGCGCGGGCGTTGTCGCGGTTCTCGCGTTTCCGGACCTCGTCGGCTGCTGTTGTTGTTGTTCCGTCAGCTTCCGGAGAGGCTTGTGGTGTTGTTTTAGTATCTCGGCGGATCTTATCCTCGCGCTCGTCCCTGCCGTCCGCGAATACGATCTTCTTGCTCTTCTGCTTCGGGGCCTTCTTCTCCATCTCCTCTCCAAAGTCAAAATCCATATCGTCATCATCCTCCTCCTCATCTCCATCGTCATCATCAAGCAGATTATTAACATCTCCACCAAGCGCGACGACGCGCTCCTCGAGCCCGCGCACCTCCTTCATGGCCACGTTGCGCACCGACCGTATGTAGCCCATATCCTGGGTCTTGAGCAGCCGCACGACGTCCATGTCCAGGGCCTTGTTGCCGCGGTCCCCCGCCACCGTGCCGTCCCACCGCTTGCTGCCCGACGAGAGAGTCGTCGCTGGGCCTTTGCGCGAGAGCATTCCGAAGTAGAATTCCTATACATGACGGAACCATTACTGTGTTAGCATACTTTGCTTTTTTTCGGGCCTGCGCCTGGAGAATAGGTCGTGGGATGGGCTGGGGTGCAGGTGAGAAGTGCACGCACATCTTCATTGCGGTCTTCGGCTTTCTTGCGCAGGTTCTTGAGTTGTTCCTTCTTGCGGTTGTGGTCTTGTGCTCGGAGCCGGTAGTCCTATACGTAGAACCTATTGTTAGCGCTGCCGTCTTGAGGGTTGGCGCTTGTATAGCATGGTTGGGATGCGTGCCTTGTGCTTCTCGAGGAGGCCGTAGCGGTTCTTGCGGTCTTGTAATTGATCTCTCTCGCGATGTACGCGCCGGTTTACGGCGTTTCGAAGGGACGACATGGTGTGCTTTCGTCCGTATATTGTGAAGTTGGTAGATGCTGGTGGGATGGGCAGGTCGCGGGTATCTTGGAAATTTAGGTAGTTGCTGCGATAAGAGAAGGCGATAAAGCGGGACTCAGGTAGCTTTGAGGAGTCTGTTCTAGGAAACCTAAATAGACCCCTTCGACGGGTGATTCGTGGCTTGGCAAGCCCGCGCCGGTGAACTCATCTGTCCTGGACTTTTTCATGTTATTGCTTCGAGGTCGAAGAAGTATATCCTGTTTGAGACGGAATTATGTTTAATCCAATTTCTTAAGTTCTTGCATCAATCGCTCTAATTATCTTCAACCCTCTACCGTTGAGAAAAAGTACTTATTGACATTATGTATGACACGAACTTTGTTCCACACGCGTTTGTAGGATCGCGCGCGACCCGAATTGGACAGCCACAGACCGCGAGTCTAGGTTAGGCATCTACATCCTTCAAGATGAGGAGAATGTATGAAAGATGTAGATCATGGTCGCCGTGGGAGCTGTGTCTTGCCCAGCTTGCAAGGGAGCATGCGCCCGGGTAAATTGCCTAACCCGCCACATTCGTTGCTCTCTCCAAGGTCTTGTCGGAGCTGCTTGCGCCGGGGTCAAGGGCATGTGAATTTTGCTTGTTCGAATGAACGTCCATCTTCACATTTGATGTCCTGAGCGATATTATATGAAGCCTCAAATCCTATGCGTCTTGTATGAGATTTGGTATTCTGATTTTGGAGATGGCTAAGAAACCGACCCCGGCCAGGAGGATCTCCAGGAGCCATGTCACTTTGCCCATGATTGTTGCCATTCTATGCACTACACTCGCGGTTTGGCTGTTTGGGCTGGGATTACAGCCTTTGATGACCTCGCTACATGCGCTATCACCGTCCTCACACTCGAGCTCATCGTTCGACGACCCGTGGTCCGACAATGTACAGTGCAAAGATCAGACTTACAAAACTGAGATAATCTCACTCGACCCGCTCGTCATCTACATACGCGACTTCTTCAACACGAATGACATTGACAATCTCGTGAAGGCCGGTGAGAACCGCTTCAACCCATCAGTCGTGAACCAGGGCGGTAGGATGATCCAGAACCCCTACCGCACCTCATGGAGTGCTGGCTTGCCAGTCGAGGACCCAGCCGTGCACTGCGTCCTAGAGCGATCGAGGGAATTCCTGGGGACCATCCTCGATCCAAATGAGGACGAGATGGGAGTGCCCCAGCTGGTGCGATACACCGAAGGGCAGGAATACAACCTCCACCACGACTGGCTGCGGATCCCGCAAGCGGCCTTCGACGGCTCACCGCGATCTTTCAATCGGGTCGCCAGTTTCTTCATCATCCTACAAGATAACTGTACAGGAGGCGAGACGTGGTTCCCCTCTATCAAGCCGGTGGCCCCTCAGTCGAAACAGCAGGAAGAAGGCCGGCTATGGCGCGAGCATGAAGAGGGCGGTCTCGCTTTCAAGCCGGTTGCGGGAAATGCTATCTTTTGGGTCAATCTGTTCCCGAACGGCACGGGCGATACGCGGACTGTCCATGCTGGGTTGCCTGTTACTAGTGGGTTGAAGACGGCGATGAACATCTGGCCGAGGCAGTATCGTCCTAACTCGCAATGAACTGTCGCGTTTGATAGTTTCGATGAAATTTCCCGTGGGATTGATCTCTTGTGACATCAGGGCAAACTGTATATCGGGTTAGAGCATCTATAGGTTTTGGTTATGCTTTAATGGCTACGTTGACCGTTCGGCATCTTGATCAACTAGGAACCAACGCTCCTGCAATATTTGAGAAAGATAAGATCCTATTTCAGATAATGCGAAAAAGATATAATCGGCTGCTGCTTGATTTAGATTGACGCTCTCGATGACCCTGCGTCCCCATGGCCGCCTTAGTCATCCACATTGGTAACTTGCCCCCTAGCTGTCGCATATGGGGGCGGGAAATTGAGCATAGTAGCATCTGTTATGCGATTTACTGAGATATGATGAGTGCTACGCGTAACATTGACAGCAGATAAATAGAACTGAATTCAAGAGATACTAATTCCTTAAACAGCCCCTTAGGTAACTCGAGGGCTCTATCCACCCTAACCGACGAACCTATCACGCTCTATAAACAACAGCATGAAGTCCTTCCCACCCATCCCCATCCCGCGAACAGACATCTCATCCCCAGCCTCCTACCCAAAAGCGCAAAGCGCTCGATCCTCTCTCTAACCTAACCATGCGTAGGCGGCGGGAAGATAATAGCCATGAAATTGAAATTCGGATTCGCGTACCCGCCACCCTCCTTCCAAGTCGCCACATGCGGGGCATAGTAATCCCAATTCGAAGACGTATTGAGCGCGAGCTCAGCCCAGACGAAGAGCCCACTCTGCAGGCCATTTCCCAGGGTGATGTAGTTTGGAAAAGGATCGAACTTGGTCGTGGCCGCGTACCCCGTGAACTGGTCCTGGATGTTGGATGTCTTGGCGATGCGGTTCGTGTTGTACGGCGCCGTGGCCTCGACCGCGTCGCGGAGGGCTTGGTCGAAGAATAATTGAGATAAGTGAGCGACGCGGCCGCCGGTGTAGGTACCGTTGGGTAAGGTGGTGGCGCCGACGTGCGCGATTAGGTGTTGGTGCGTGGCGCGCCCTTGGTAGTGCCCTGGGAAGATGGTGTCGAAGTTCACGACTAGTTATCATATTTAAAATTAGTTACGAACTGTAGAAGGACTGGTTCGAAAAATTCGTGGAAATCGACTTACCTCCATCCACGTCGGTAGGCTGCACACCGCGCAGGAACGTCGTGCCCAGCCCGCCCTCCCCGACCGCGTTCACGCCACTGTATGCGCCAGTGGCATTGCACGACCAAGTATCGATCAAGAGACCCGTCGCAGGCAGGCAGGTGTTGACGTCGATGAACTGGATCTCGATATGCATGGGGATTCCCACCGTCTGCTCGACCACGTCCGAGCGGATGTGTTCCTGCGAGACGAAATACGGCCCGTTGGCGTTGTCCGGAGTCAGCACGCAGCTGGTGTTGGAGCCGAAGATCTCTTCGTTAGTCGATTCTTTGGTCAAGTTGACCTGGCCCGTCTTGTCGTGGCTCAGGGCTGCCCATTGTCGGAGCGCCGCGGCGTCTCTTCGGTGAAGCCAGTTTGCTGGTAATATGTGAGCCTTCGACTTGCGCTGTTCTTGTTGGATTTGTAATTATTGTTCACTCACTATGTTCGAGGTTCCTCTCTTGGCGCAGGCGTGCGAATGTTGCCGCCCGGCGAGCAATAGCTCGTTCCTTGCGTGCCTTGACTTCGGGGTTGCTCTGGCAAGCCTCCAAGGCCCGTGTGTTTATCATGTTGACCACATGGGCATTTGTTGCCTCCTCTTGAATATGATGCTCGCTTTCTCCTGGGTGTGCCGCGGCTATAGACGCCAGCGATAGCACTAGGGCCACGCCGGCCGCGAATGACGATGTGAACATCATTCTCAAGATCGCGCTTAGAAGGGTGAAGATCACTGGCCTAGGTAAGCACGCTGATTTTTGTCAATACTGTATCGTTCTGGGACTCCTGGCCCCTTTAATCTGTGCTCAGTCCTCATGACGCGATCTACTTGGCAGTCATTCGGATTCAACTTTATTGCGTCCCTTCCTCATATGGCTGCCAAGAGTAGGCGTCCATGATATATATCGGCAGACTACGTTAGACGTGGCAGTGGTAGTCGGCAAGGGGTCACGGCAGGAATAACATTTCTTCCTGTGACCTGTCGAATGACTTGCCTGCTCAATGAGGCCTCACTGGCTCCGGGACTTGCTGCTGAGTTTATCCGGATGGTGCCACATCCATGTTTATACGAGTGTGCACTTCACGTACTATATTCAATGTGCTGAGTTTGTATAAAACGACGGGGTCCGTTATAAGGCTAAATCTCTGGATGGCATTTCCTCCCAGCTGAGAGGTCGCCCTCATGCACCCCAGATATAAGTATGTCTCCACAGCCCTGACGATTGACTTGCCGAGACCAATCATACGCGACGTTGATAGGACTGTGCATCTATAATGTCGGACCTAACCATGCCTTATTCCTACGTCAGGCTCCAATGGCGGCTTGAGGATTGACAATCACTTACAACAAACATCGGTAAATCCAAATGGAAATGATTACAATCCATCCGGGTACAGATGGTTTAACTCATGGTTCGTAACATGTATGTGTAATACCCACGGGGCCGTCAATGAGAGCTGCTGCCACAGCATTGCTAGTATAATTTGTGGCGAAGTTTAGGTGTGAACTTAACGTGATCTCTTTTTGAAGAGGCATTAATCTGCATGTTGGTGTGCCATTATGCCAGCAAGATAGATTAGTGGCAGTGAATTTGATCTAATGCTTGGCATGGCTTACGAAGAGTGAAATGCAGGACTAAGGAAAAGGTGTAAGTAATACTGCACTAGGAAGAGAAGGTTGGTGAGTGGACTAGCGCTATATGTTACTGGAGATGGGAGAAGAAAATGTGTCACTTTGAAGGGTAAGTATAATCAAGACGATTCCTAACATGATAGTTCTATAGTACCCTGATACCCGCGTATTGTATTTACAAAAACTTGTACTGCATAGCCAAAGTATGGTCCTGCCACGCTCTCGATTTCCTCCACCGTTTTTAAACTTGGATTACCTCCACAATAGCTAACGAGAATCCGACACAACTCCCGATAGCTCAGTGAGTTAAGCACCATTGCCATTGTAGGCAATTAGATTGACGGTACCGCTTGGGGCGCCGTTGATGCCGGTGGTGCCGAGAGCTTTGATGCGGGAAATGATCTGAGCGGGTGTCGACAAACCCTCCAGAGCAATGAGATAGAGAGCCAAGCCGGAAACGTGAGGAGTGGACATAGAAGTACCAGAGATAGTGTTCGTAGCGGTATTGCTGCCTATCCATGCGGACAGAACATTAACACCTGGGGCGGCAATGTCGACAACCGAGCCGAAGTTGGAGAAAGAAGCAAAGCTCCAGCTTGAGTCGATGGCGGCGATCGTGAGAGCATTGGCTGCAGAGGCAGGAGAAGTATTCATAGCGTCGACACCGGAGTTACCGGCCGCGATGACAGATAAAATACCTGAGCTGTAGGCGCTGTTGACAGCGTTGTTAAAGGCGGCTGAGAACGCACCACCTAGACAACATCAGAAAATTGTTTCAGCGGAATATGTCGGATCATCTTACCAATTGACAGGCTAATAACGGCCTTGCTCTTGCGTCCTTTGCTGCTGATATCATTCACGGCCCAGTTGTAGCCGTCGAGAACCAAGGAAGTAGCACTAGTCGTTCCCGAGAATACCTTGACAGAGATGAGAGTCGCAGCTTTGGCGACGCCGTAGGTAGAGCCACCGAGGGTACCAGCAACGTGAGTACCGTGGCCGACGTCGTCAACATTAGCGCCACCAGCGCTGTTATAGCCATAGGAGGCCCGGCCACCGAATTGAGTATGCGTGGTCAAGAGGCCAGTGTCCACGATGTAGGCGTAAGTACCGCTACCGGCCGAGCTGTCGTAGATGTAGTTAGTGGAACCACTGTGTCGGTGGGAAATGGTTCCTAGACCCCAGGTCGAGCCGGTCTGGGTGGTTTGGGACCGCTCAGAGAGCTCTTGTGGCTGGTCGAAGAGGTGCCAGATCTGATCTCTCTCGACATCGGCAACCTTATAGAAGAGTTAACATATGCAAGTTTATAATGCGCTTATATGAAATACCTGGGGGCTGGCCTTGATCACTGCAAGAGCTTCCTCGTCCATTTCGATCGCATAAGCGTTGAAGTGCTCGATACTGTAGGTCTTCTCAACGCCGGCAGTATCGCGGCGGCTCAAGCTACGTGCGTGGACATCACGGGCCCAAGTCAAGTGATTTTCAAAATCGGTAATGTTGATACCACTTTTCAGGGTGACGATGTATTTGTTAGGAATATACTCAGGCTCGCTCGCCTGATTTATGGCTGGAGCAGCAAGAGCAGCAGGAAGCAGGGCTCCAAAAAGGAGAGCCAGGTTGCGAAAGCTATGCATCTCGAGTGTAGAGTGAATGAACTGGAATGTAGTCTGCGAAGGAAAAGCTGTGGCGATGAGACTCAAATTTTATCAAGGTGGTGGACATGATCCCGTTATATAGATCTCCAAATATCCCATGTTGATCTACCGAGCCCCAAATAGATGTTTGTACAATATCGGCTCTGCTACCCCTTATGCAGCTAACAATTGTAGAGTTTCCCCGAACATATTTCTAAGTGGTTCCAGCTGATTGGAACTTGTAGAATCCTGGGTACCAGCCTGAATGAGGAAGGAGTCAAGCATAGAGGCTGACTGTAGAAGAGCAACAATGGTGACAGGAGGCAGTAATAATATCTTTCTCATTATATTCTCAGCGGCGGAGAATGTGATGGTAACAAGTTGGAATTTGGGCTGCACAAGGTTGCCAATATTCCCTGGCGATTGTTGCAATAATTATGAACAGTTGCCACGGCAGTAGTACTGAGCTTTTTCCTAATAACATGCAGATTTTAGCAGTAGTAAAAATGCGGTGGCCATGTTAGTAGCCCTCCAATCTGGATATCGTGATCACTGCACAGCTGCTCGGAGTGCCCGGATCAGCATGCCTTGCATTCTCATAGTTTCAGGGACCGAGACTCGTCGAACGTTTAGCTGAAGAATTTGGACGCGCGGCGCAAGACATCTGCAGTGAATGCATACCGGGCGCATGACTGCGATCACAGAGCTCTCGGGATATGTTTACCGCGGACAGGGAGGGCTGAACCGACTCGGACCCGGATAGGAAGGCGATTGACAAACATCGGGTTCGATGGTCCGCTCCATTTGCACATCCCTGTTTACTTCACATGATTGGATCGCCCCGACCATCAGCCTTGAGGAACCAAAACCTCTTTTGATGACAGGGCTGACCTATGGAAACGAAACGCATAGAAGTTATGAGACAGTGGCAGAGTGTCATTGGAGTCGGTTGACACTCCTTAGCGCGTTCTTAGCCGTTTGAATCGACTTCACAGCTGCCATTTTACTTATATTTTCGTGGGCGCGGGCGTGCTTTCTCGGATTTTCGGATCAGCCACGGTCTCATGAAATCCATACACTGCAACGATAGGCAATAATTTCTTGGTGCGTCGTGAATGTTGTTCTCAAACCTACATCTACTATGATATATATGTGTCCTAAGTTAACGAAACGTGAATAAAGTGACTCATACGAAATTTACACACCTATTACATAATGAATGATCTTTATAACATCGATGTTAATGATCACCTCCGTGCATCCCGACAGAGATTAGACCAATTGCCATCAATCTTTTAGTCTCTTAGTCTCTTAGTCTTCCGTTTTAGGACCCCCTAATTGACGGATGACCGATATTCCAACCGATCTCAGTATCATTATGAACCAGCTCAGGCCTATAAAATGACTGTATCATATACTCAAAAGGAAACATTTAGCGATTCTCCGGAGGCCACCAAATCTGACTGTATGAAAAGGGCCGAAGCGCTTGTTACGTTGAACATTCGCCTCGAGCTGCACAGAGTCAATTTAAGGGGCTGAGGGCAGCTTAGTGATCTTCTTAGCACTGCTATATCTCATTGAAATATGCCATAATATTAGACATGAAATAGTGGCAGTGTCTGCTAGACATTATCGGCGTCACCTCTGGGCCTTGGGTGGTAACCTACACCTGCCCTTCACTTTTAGAGAATTTTTCATACTTCATGTGCGGTTGTCTATTATATTAGGTAATATCAGTCTCGAAAATATTAACATATGAAAATTTCTGCTCGGCCCGCTCCATATTTTGCGGAGAATTTGATCCTTGATAGATCTTGTTCAATAAGGATATATACTAATTTTCCGGAGAACGCCCCGAAATCTGATCTAGACTAGGGTATGTAGTACTAACACTAACTCTGACAAAGGCACGGAATCTCCGAGTCATGTAAGCAGCCATCTATGTGAATCACAAGTGGATGATGTTGATTACTGCGGGGTTAGCCACGACCTTCCCGTAATTATCAAAATGCCCGAGAAATGTCATATAGGAGTCTCTTTCAGGCAGGGGCTTAATCTTGCTAGAAGTTTGGCTGACGCGTAGTAACTTATTGGTTTGGTAGATTCCTGAGGACTCGTGTCCTCATTCAAGTCAGCCTGCGATGCTACGGGATGCAGGAATCAATTTGGAGCACTGGGACTGTATCTCCTTATCCAGAGCAGTTCAACGAGCATGCAAGCATGGAGCAAGAAAGAAGTCTATCATGAGAATACAGAACTTGGTACAATCTTTTTTCATGACGGGCACCCAACAGACTTGCCATCCGGTATGCTGCCTAAAGCAACGGATACTTTTGGAAGGTGGCAGCTTCTGACAGAAAAGCTATCCGTTCGGTATACTTGGCTGTCTCTAACGGTGAGGTTACTTTCGGCTTCATTGGTACTCGTCAGGACGATATCCGATGAACTGCTTTTCTTGATGATTGTTTCGCCTTTGAATAAAGGGTTTGCAGGAGTCAGCTCTAAGCTGTCAAAAGGCCAGCTTTCGTCCCCGCGAGAAAATGATCTCCTGCGAGCATTCCTTCCGTTGTATTTTTTTGTCCGACTAAAGAAA
This sequence comes from Nemania sp. FL0916, assembly GCA_022578715.1. Classification (NCBI taxonomy): domain Eukaryota; kingdom Fungi; phylum Ascomycota; class Sordariomycetes; order Xylariales; family Xylariaceae; genus Nemania; species Nemania sp. FL0916. Next base: position 15,916 of record MU390465.1, read on the forward strand.
TAGACCAAATAGCCACCAATCTTTGCCCTAATATCGAGGTGCCGAATTCGGGTGATTGCTCGTAGGGTAGGAATGCAACCAATGATGATGACAAGGCTCTGTTCAAGGCAAGTTGTGAAAACAATAAGGTGTGTTCCTCGTCGATCGTCTAAGGAAATTGAACTCCCTATCGTGAATAGGAGAGAGATGACGGCTTTAACAACCACTGCGGCCGATGTGATCAGGCCAAAAGCTAGCAAGATAATTAAGCCTATCTTTTGGCTTGTGGCCATGTTCAGATCCCAGATGATCAAAACGGGAATGAAGACAAATGTGGAATCCCAGATGGCGAATATGACTGATAGCCATGTCAGTGAGTTATCGCTCTAAGATATTAGTGATCTCAAAGAAATCCTACATTGTAGTATGATCCCCGTCCACTGATATATCCTCATATCCCAGGCCGTATAATTTGTAATTGATTCGTCCCATAGCGCTTCATATGGTCGGACTTGTGCGACGGTGATGACTAGTGCCGTAGCGCCCGATAATGTTACGAAGGTGGTGAAGAAGATGATGTACCACTTGAACCACGTCTTGGCGCCAAAGATGTGAATGAGGAGGAGAGCAATTGAAATTCGAGCTAGAACAGACGTGGGGTGACTGAGCGGAATAATGATCCAGCCCAGCCTATTGATAGCATTGATTTGATGCTCCGTGAGATCAACGCTTGGTCTTCCACTTCCCCATGCACACATTTGGGAGAGGCCACCTTGAAAAGCAATCTGAAAGATCAGCGCGAGCAACATAATCCAATCATGCGCGGCCCATCCGTTCGAGAACTTGCGACGTAGGTAGAATCGAGCAAAAACGGCGACAATGGCCAGTGAGGTCAGCAACCAAGAGAACACGAGTGTCACTCGGGTCAAGTCCCAACTATGAGAGCCCGATCTGATATCCATCACTCTTTGCGCTAGGTAAAACTTAGAATGCCAAAGATTTTCGACAGGTTCTCAATAATATTTCAGTCGTAGATCTGTTGGCAGACAATTCTCATTCCAGGAGGGGAATCACGCAAGCAGCACATAGGCACACCATCATGACATCTGCCAGCGGCGAACTGTAATGTCGCAGAGGATGAATACCCCTGTGACGTGGGTTACATGAGCTTCAGCTCGCGTCTTCCATATGCTGTGACACACACCAATATGCATGTGTGAGGCGTCAGCCTGCCTACCTATCTAAGTAATTGAGATCACTCGCCGTATTATTGGGCCGGCTATGCCACTATCATCAGCATGTCGTTGTAGACCCAGCTCTGCAGGCTGTCCCCGCCCCCCTCATTTGCAACCATCTCCAACTTTCCGCGCTCAAATGAGGAGCAAACAGGCATGATCAGCTGTGGACAGGATTGGAATGAATGATAATTATAGCCACACCTTCACCACAGTAGTAAAATATGGCGACGATACGTTAGGAGTATATGGTGTGTATTACTCTGCAATTTTGAACCATCTTGTCTTTAGGATTGGCCAGCCGCATCTCGAGCTGGGATTTCAAGTGCTCGGGGGAAATATATTTGTTCATGTGCATATGAGATGTATTCATTTTCACTATCAAAATGGGGAAATAATTATATACTTCCGGGCGGAAAGGTAATCAGTATTGTAAACCGTTGCACAGATCCTAAAGAATGCCTTGAAATGGTAAATAGTCGGTGATCTCACAGCCGTCTTCAAACAAATAAAACCGCTTAAGATATTTTGAAGAAGAGTTAATAGGACCAAACATACTTTCTGTAGCAGCCGTGCCCAGGCGTGGTAGCGTTCGAGTCTTTTGCGGATCTGACCAGGCATTTCTCAGCCCCGAGAGCAGCCTCCTATTTTATACGGCCATTATAAAGAACACAAGGCGTCCACAGCTAACTAGATCCCACCCTATTGGAGCGCAGCTTGGCGGGATCAAGCTGAGCTGATACAAGATCCTGCAGCACACAGAATCCCTCCATCTCTGTCTGCGACTCTAGGTAGCATTTATTCGGACGGCACGCCACCCCAGTTATCGCCGTTGTATTTGGAAAATCCGATCTGCGAAGGCTGTGGCTGACAATGACGAGACTGTGGCGTAGGTATCGAATGTCTCAGACATTCTAAAGCATTACCTAACCGGCTCGACCTTCACCCTCCCTGGCTTTGTCTTGTCCCTGAAGCCGGGAAAGCTACAGCCGGTTTTCTCGGATCTTGTGGCAGCGGTTCGCACATATGCCGTCATTCGCAATTCCTCTTGATACCTAGCTAAAAGAGGCTCCTGACATGGAAACGAGTTATTCTTCTTCATTCTAATTACCCATTTAACGCTGCCTCAAACCGAAGCCAACTAATCATGACTTTTGTAGTCCTGATCAGTGGTGTGAATAAAGGTAACAACGTCGGTGTTTGTTCACTTTCTAAGCTCATCCCTTATTGTCCGTAGGCTGCGACATCGCTGAAATTGAGACCAGGAATAGGGAATGGCTTCGCCAAAGCGTACCTTGGTAGGCCTCATCACACTGTTATCGGGAGCATTCGTATCAGCGCCGAATCGTCCCCTGAAGTCTCCGAGTTGAGATCCTACCAGGCTGCGGAGGGTTCCAAGCTTGTTCTGGTCACAATTGAAAGCACGTCACCCACAGATGCCTTCGAAGCTCTGAAAACCGTCGCGGACTCTGGAATAGATCACTTGGACCTCGTCATCGCGAATGCTGGAGGTAGCCCCATACCGACAACCCCCCTTGACAGCGTGTCTGCTGAGGAGATGACGACGGTCTATCAAGTCAATGCTGTAGGGCCGCTCATACTGTTCCAAGCTTGTCGCCCGTTGCTGCAGAAGGCCAAGTCGCCGAAGTGGGCGTCTGTTTCGACCGGAGGGGCTTCCACCACGTCGATGGGAAAGATTCGCTCGTGGGATGGCTCGTCATACGCCGCTGCCAAAGCTGCGCTTAATTGGATCACTCGGTACGGAAACAATATTGCTAGAACTACGTAGCAGTTGGATTTATATTTGATGAGCGATTGAGCTTAATTTGATCCTAGCTAATCATTCCCCCGCCGCAGAGCGATCCATTTCACCAACGCCGGGCTTGTTGCGGTTGCTCTGAATCCTGGGTGAGTTTCGAACTCGCGCCCTCGCCCGTTTCAAACCTAATTGGATTTTGTGCAACTCATGACAACTAGACTTGTGCAGACCGGGCCAGGAAACTGGATCGCCAAGGAATGGGGCTTAGGGAAAGCTACCTACACTATCGAAGAAAGTGTGAGTGGTATGATGAAAGTGGTCGGTATTCTATCTTGATGGATCGCTATCTGATTACAGACTAATAACATGCCGTATAGTTAGATGATGCCACGCGCGAAGAGATGTCCGGAAAATTCCTACGCTTGGACGGCACAGAGGTTCCTTGGTAACATTACTAACCATGGAATTGTTTAAAGAGAAATAACGCATCTTATTAAAGTCTACCTCAAACAATCATGCCTGTTTATATCGCTTTCAGCCTTTTACTAGAATATAATGGAAAAAATGAGCAAAATCAGCATTCATAGCGATAATTTATATCGCAAGAGTGAACGTTAGGGTAATAATATTGGGAGAATAATGTTTCAAAGACTATCGACACCTATATCTGCTAAGAACATAATTCTTGGGGAAGTTCTATACGTCTGATCTCACACACATACGTCATTGAAAAATATTCCTGGCCGTTGAAAAGTCCAGCGGTTAACTGACCACAACATCAAGCTAACAACGCTCTTGATATTCATTAGGCACTGTAGGCACTATGTTAGCGTAATCGTCAATTTTGAGCATCACTTCTGTAGGCTGTAATAGTTGAGGGCCATGCAGAAGGGCCCAAAACCCACTCTAACACACCAAGCGCGAGCAGTTTACAGACTCTACAGATCCTACTACACCTAAAGGAAAAATTAGAGGCATCATGAAAATTTGTGACGGAGTAGTTTCTCTTTAACAATATTGGGAAATTGGATAGGATGTGTTAAATTGTTAAAGTAATCTTGGTAATAAGTATACGGATAATTTATTAAAAGGGAGATTTTTTAATTAAGTTACGAGAACTATTAGTTTATATATACGTATTTCGGAAATAAGTTAATTTATTTTTTTTTATTAATGTTAATTATTTAAACTATTATAACTAATAAGTTTATATTTTATTATAACTGTTATTTTATAATATATTTTTTAAATTTAAATTATAATAAATTATCGAAAAATTAAAAATTATAATTAT
>MU390466.1:0-20095 GCA_022578715.1 Nemania sp. FL0916
AAGTTTTTAAAATATTCCCCGTTATTATATAATAAAAGTAATTAATTTTAAATAAAAAATATATTATTTAATAAAAACGTAAGTTAAATTAATAACTAAAGAACAAAAACGAATAACTAAATATAAAAAAAATTATAAAAATATATAAATATAAAAAATAAAAGTTTTACTATTTATAACTAAATTATAACGAGTTAGGTAAGTTTGGTTTATAATAATTTTAATAAGTTTAACTTACGGTAAGTCTAGTAAGCCCGGTTTATAGTAAGCTTGGTAATCTATTACGTAATTATAAACTAGAAAGGGAAAAAGGGGAGAAACGGGCGCACCTAGAGTAGCCCGTTCTTTCGACCGTACTAGAGCCTGTTCCGTAACACGGGTTTATAATTATAATAAAGTAGTTTTTTTTTAATAATATTAAAAAGTTAAATAAAATATATTAAATTATTAAAATAATTTTAATAATAAGTATATAAATAATTTATTAAAAAAAGACTTTTTAATTAAATTACGAGAACTACCGGTTTATATATATATATTTCGGAAGTAAGTTAATTTATTTTTTTTTGTTAATGTTGATCATTTAAGCTATTATAACCAATAGGTCTATGCCCCATTATAGCCGCTATTCCGTGACAGTATTAGCAACGAAAAGTGCACTGAAGAAGCGAGTTGTTTCTGTCTTGCATTAGCAGTATTACAAGGTCTACAGATCTCGACTATTCAGCAAGGGGGTGCTGCATACGTACCTAATCAACGCAACTAGTCTCGGTTAATCTTGCGAAGGCAACGTGTCATCGACGCTTCTGGTGAATGCTGAGCCCTAGCTTGTTGCCTTAGCATATCAGAAGCTTTGAAAACGCGTTGGCTCTATAAGGACGCTGAAGATGGCTTTTATGCAGAGCTCCATTTCATATCGCTCATTGTCGGCTGCTATTGGTTTAGGGTACAACAGGCTGTTTTCTAAGCCGGCAGCGAGCTCAGAACAGGGAAATGGTTAATATTTCCACTTAATGCTTGCCTATATAATATTATCATTTACGCGATAACTGTAACGGCACAGAAGTGCAAACTATACTACTACACTACAAAAGTAGAACGTTGTCGAATCGGACGCTAGAACGTCTGCGTTCTCTTATATAGACGCACCGTGACAAGTTGGGAGCATTCAAGCCCGAAATCAGCTCAATTTACTTCTCGTTGCTCATGCCCGCCTGTGCCTCCTCTCTTTGTCGACTAATCCTCTTAATATTCTTGTTCTCGATGGCAAATGCCAGCAAAAATGCAACGCCAGTAGCAACGATGGGGAATATATAGGTATCGTGGAGCGCATTCATGTAAACCTGGCGTAGTCGGTCGTAGAGCTCGTCTGATTGTGCTAGTCTTCGAAGGTCGTAGGCACCGGCGTTCACCAGAACGGCGGCGGGGATAGAGGGCGTCAGACGCTTTGCAGAGTCCATGAGCTTGTTGAGAAAGACTGTCTGGGCGATAGATAGGCTTATGGCTCTACATCTATATTATCATCACCTGCTTGAATAGGGGGATGGACACGACCACTTACGCCCCAAGTTGGAACATGAATTGAAAAGCCGCTGTAACACTGTCAACAATCCAAGTCTGCAAGCTCATATAATTGACAGTAGACTTTACCGTTTCCTATGGGCACTTGATCCTCTCTATGTAGAGTTAGCTAATTTTGCGAGTTGCAATAATATCAGACGGCATTGACTGACCTGAGAATAACTTGCACGATCGTATAGATTAAGTTAATGGCGAAACCAGTACCCGCTCCAGAAATCACGAGTAGTACAGCCCATACCGCTATCGGAGTCTCTAGGTTAAGCAACAAAAATAAGCCTGATCCAATCGTGCCAATCAAAGTTCCGGCGATCATGATCGGGGCCTGCCAGTCTTTGGTCAATTTAAAGATTATGATACATAGGCTGTCGGGAAAGCCTACATAAAAGCCAATGCTTGTAACTATAACACCTGCCAGAACAACACTAAAGATTTGGGGGATAGCAAAGGCTAAGAACTGAATTCCGCTTTGCGTAGCCGAAGATCCTTTTACAGCTTGAAAGTATATAGGAATGTAATAGCCGTACTAATGTTGGTCAGTGAGTAGATAAGGTGTATCATATGGGTAGAATGCCTTACGACGTAAGTTGGCATAGGGATAAAGAAACTGAAGATAGCGCCAAAGAGTAGAGATCTTTGTTGGAGAAGCCATAACGGTATTGTAGCATTCGCTCCCTGTTTCCATTGATTCCAGATGAAGAGGCCCAAAATGAAAGGAAAACCGGCCAGCAGCCCTATGACTGTGGCCGAGTTCCAGGCCTTCGTCTGACCACCCCACTGTAAGGCGAGAAGGAGGTCTACCACTGCTGATATTATAAGAAAAGACCCAAACGGATCTAGAGCCAGCACCTTTTGTGGCATTGTTAAGTACTTGAATTGTGTGTTTTCTGAACCTCGTGGGACATGGAAGAAAAAGAATATCAAGACAAGTACAACTACACCAATCGGAACATTGCTAGTGATCATTGTTATTATCGGAATTTGATTGAATGGGCGATAAACCTTACATCCAGAAGCACCAGCGCCAGGTAACATTATCTGTAAATGCACCCCCAATCACCGGCCCAATACATACACTCACGGCGAATGTACTGGTGACGATACTCATACAGAGAGGTCGTTTCTCGAGCCTAACAGATTTAGTGATTATTGCCAGAGCCCCTTGAAGCAGACCTGCGGCCCCGGTTCCGGCAATAGCGCGACCGACAATAAAAACAGGCGACACGGGAGCCGCAGCGCAAAGTATCGAGCCAACTAGGACACATTAAATGTTAGCAAGCAGGTCTAGTTTCAGGAGTAGAGCTTGTCATTACTTTCAAAGATCACAACGCACGCCATGTACACTGCTTTGGTGTTCACGAACCCGTATAGTTTCCCAAATGTTGGTTGGAAAGCCGTGATAGTAAGGAGATACCCGCTGCCATACCAGGCGATATCATCGAGTGAGTTGAACTCAGTAGTAATGCTTGGTACTGCTGTACCAATGATTGTCGCATCAAGGGCCATAATAAAGGTACCACAGAAAAGTCCTGCGATTAGTAGGTAGAGCTGGATGTCACTAGTAACTTCGCTGCCTTCAAGGCCAGTCGCCCTTCTGGCGTCGGAACGCTCAACTTCGCCAGAGGTTCGTAAGGGCACTGGCCTTTCGGCCGTGGCCTTGGCGTCGTCGTCTGTCATGGGTCTTGAGGAGGAGAGAGGTTGAGAAGACGTGACACGACTGTTGGATACGCGGATACAGGATAATTAATTGGAAAAGGTAGAGATGGGTGCTCAAATGAATTGTCTACCTACCAGTGTTACAGTGGTGTTCACAGAGTCAAGAGAAAATGCGGAAAACCAATCCCAACGGAGCTGAGATGTGTACTGGCAAGCAAGTTTTCGCCGTTGAGTAAACTATCTAACCTAGTGGATTCACTATGATTGAACGACATCTGGAGCCGACCAAGGTCCAAAACCACTGCCGTGGGGCCAAGAAGCTAGGATAGTGCAATGCGATGCTTGTGTGTAATGTGGGCATATGTGGCTGACAACATGGAAGCAGTGCATGATCAAGATTGCAAAGTACTTGCAAGGTCTTGCCAGTGCATCAACTCAACGAATAGGCTGCTGTGTTATTAATAGCTGGTAAAATTGTCTCGCATAGAGTATAATTCATGTACCCATCATCAGCACGGGGTGGCATAGGCCCATGTCGACGTGCATCGTACGGTATTCTCCAGAAGGCTTGCAATTGCATGAGGGGTCACCATCCAATTCTCGACTGTAGCATTGAGAGCCACTGTTGCTAGGTCATATTATGCATAACTCTCAGCCGTAATAAAGATCTCTACAAGATGGGTTGGATCGTACCGAGAGGCTCGGCCAATCAGCAGCGAATAATTCCGAGAGCCTGCCTCATCACATCGGATTCTTGCAAGTCATACGCCACAAGTGACTATACTGCCTATGGGTTGGTAGGTAATTATAGACAGTTCTACCTCCGTAAAGCTCATACATTGCTTGCCGAACTGAATTGGCCCTCATGGTTTGTAGGAATAAAACTTGGAGGCTAATCACCACAAACATGGCGACCACTGATTCGCTCACATGTAGATTACGCTTGCGCCTCTAGACCATCGCCAGAGACTAGGTAGCATTGCGGCGCAGCTTTACATAGGTCAAATCTGCTTACCCGCTGGTGCGCGGGAGTGGAGGGCATGTCACCCAGCCAGAATTTGCAGTATTTGAGTATTGATTAAGCAACACGATTCCTGGCGCATTCATTTGAGGTTGGGCCTGCAGTCTTGGACTAGGCCTTATGCGTATGGTATCATCGTTCCGTTTCGAGGGGAAACCCTAGGCTGACATCCATGAAGACCTCATCACTTGATACTAAAATTACTAAAGATACACCTCTTCCGCTACGACCCCCACTTTCTCGGGGTGGGCACATGGGCCGTGTATTTGGCCGTGTCGGGGTTAGCAGGAACCTCTTTTGCTTGGTGAACACAACATGTTACCATAGCAGCTCCACACCTTCCAAAGGTCGGTCAGCAGATTCACTGGATAATAGGTAGCACTATAAGGGATTCCCGATGCCGAGGAGAGTGAGGGCACTACCTCGTTGGCAAATCTGGTGCCGCACGATTATACGACCTATCTACTCATCAATCCGAGTAGGAAAATAATCCCCATCGAGGGCAGTAATGAGAGAAAACAAAGGCATAGCGAGCATTTATATATAGACGGCTCGTGGATGCAGCATCATGAAGAGTTGCCACATCCAAGAAGCAAATAATTATGATGAGCAGCCGGGCCTAAACCGCGGGCAGCTAACATTGGTACGGATAGAAAAGCGTGAAGGCATAAGGATCCGTATGGCCCGATATTCATATATACGTGTGTTAGGGCACGAATTTTGATGATTTCAATGAAAACTAAGATTTCTTTCGTGAACTAATTCGCACGAGCAAATCATCACCCTGAATTGGTGGCAGTATACCACCAGCAGGGATAGACTCATCAATGACTGGGAACTTTTGTCTTAGCCCAGATGTGCCAGCTTCTAAAACAAGATCAAAACGATCTAGAACAAGTGCCAGAAATATATAAATCTCGCTCCTCGTGACATATCGTCCCGGGCAGTACGATGTTCCGCCACCGAAAGGTCGCCAGGCTGGGCTACGGCGTATATCCTTATATTTGACGAATCGATCGGCGTCAAATGCCGTGGGATCGCTACCTACAACAGCAGGGTCAAAATGGCCTTGCCGGTACGGCATAAGGACTATACCTTGCGGCTGCAGGGTCTTGCCACCGATCTCGCATTGCTCAAGCACCCGGCGTACACCGATGGGCGCGACGGTCAGACGAAGTACTTCATCACAGAAAGATGCTAGTAATGGGCAGCTTTGGTTGAGATAGGACACACTTAATTCGCCATTCGCAGTGAAGGCTGGTTGTATCTCATGTATCAATCGAGCTTGGAGTACTTCATTGTGAAGAAGATAGGCCAGGCTCCAGAAGCAGTGTTTGAAAGTGTTGGCATTGATCCTGGAACACGATGAGCGGGGGTTTTCGCCCAAAGAGCACATAGAACTTACACACGATTCATAGTCCAGAAAAGAATACTTCTTTGCGTTTGATCTGCGATTCCGGCAGCTGCTACATCCTTGTCCAAGCAGCGCATGAACCAACACGCGTCCGTCTTCTCTTCCCATGGTAGAGCAGCGTATCGGGCAAAGGCTTTCTGGCCGTTTTCTTTCACTTGATGCATACGCGGGGCTAGGAATCTCGGATACCCAGCATCCAGTTTCCAAGCTTCTTTTTCGAATCGCAACGTGGTATCTATCGCGTCTGGCCATATAGTATGAACGCTCCTACCATAGAAGGAGGTGAGGCTTGCTTCAACTAGCACGCGGCCGCACCAATGCCAAAGTGATACCGTCTTAGTCTCTGCCGTAGAGTATATTACCGCTTGATTGCATACTGTTATGATGTTAGTTTCATGATCATAGACCTGAGGTGAATTGAATACACACTTCGGTGGAGATGCATTGAGTGCTCAAGACATTGCAGCATCTTGCCCTGCATTGACTCAAGTTTCTCACCAGGGTGTAATTGAAGCTTGATATTGTCATGAAGACCATCCATAGCTTGTTTAATCATCCCTTCGCAATTGAATAGAAGATTATTGTTTAATGTCGTCATGCCAGCAGATGCCATATAGTCCCTTGCAATGGTATTGAAGTCCAATTTGCTGGGCTCTCGAAACACTGCTAGGATATCGGATGGGCGGGACACGATATAGTAGTCTTGTCCAAAGACAGTAATAGTGAAGATATCATCGGTATCTTTGAAGAACTTGCTTGATAGGGGGGAGACATAAGCTAAGAGTCACGGTTAAGAAGCGTAGACGTCCTTACCGGCCCATAGCGAACACAGCGTGAGAGTCCCTCGACATGCGAACCAGATGCCCAATGACTGAAGTTTTCATTAGATAGACCTCCAATTCAGTTACATGGCCTCTACCTACAGGGGATCACATATGGTAGGCGTTTGGGTATTTTCGGGTCCAGGTCGTGCGCAATACTGAATCTCCAGTATCTCCAAATAATCCAAAGTAAGATGATCGTGACGACTACTCTAGTTAGGGAGGATAGGTTACTTAAACAAAACCAAGTCGGCGTCATTTCCAAGAGTGTCTTGGGATATAACAAAAACTGCATGGCTTGTCTTCTAATGTCGAGGGATATACAAAAAAAACAGTCGATAGTTTAAGAGAAGTTGATGAATATGAGACCCTTCGAGCGAACCTTAGACTTAGACTGAAAGCAATTTTCTCAAGGCCACGACAGCTTTAGTCACTGTTCCACAATGAGAGGGAGACAATGCTGTCAGTAAGGCGCAACATGAAGTGGGACCTGAGCAGGTGTGAAAAAGTTGATAGCGAATCTACTTAGGTACAGTACCTAGCATGGATTCTCTAAAACCGCGGAGGTTCCGGCTATGACTTGCGGGCGCTCTAGTGTTTGGAGCCTAGACCCTCTTTACTGATCCTTCCGAGATGCAGAAGAGATGTTGGTGCCGCTAATTAGATCGGAACCCGTTGTCATTCCTACCATGCAGCTGAAGGAAGCGCCCCTAACACTTCTAAATGCATGTTAGCAGTAGGAATTTGATAGCTTGGCATGAGATCTCATTAGCTCTCCTTTTGGCCCCCAATGGCATGTACTCGCGAGGTGTGACGAACTAACGTAAAATGGGCATGCAAAGTACATAGGTATAGTGCTGCTATTTCCACACCCACATGCAGGTCAAACCAACGTTGCTTGAGTAGTGCTATATAATCATTTCGCGATAGGAAGGCAATATTTTTGGCAGCATATGCGGGCTGCCAACATGGTGAGCTGTGGTTACAGGATAACAGGTTGCCCCAAATTGATGTGTACTCGTGTCATGTGTAGCATGTTAGACGTGGTACTACGTGTGTGCTGCTCTAAAAAATGTTTACATGACACGCAGATATTTACTTGTACGAAATAAATGTAGGTATAGGCTGACTAGGTATGTTACTTTGCTACCTAGCTACCTACCTAGGCAGTTTCACTTTGTTTGTAATACAGTAGTATCACTGAACGCGACCGGTATATCTGCCGATCCAGCAAGCTGTATCTGCCATAAACTACCACCTCCCTTAATCGACTCCGTGAGTGGTGTCATTCTTACACGCAGGTCTTTCTCGGGATGCAACAACATCCGAGCGATATTCAGCCCGAACGAGTTCTCAGCATTGACGCTATCCCATCCGCCCCGGTTATTCCCGTCAGAGACGGCCCGGATGTCAAAACGCAAGATTACCATTGCAGCAAATGACAGAATAGCATTATTAGCGAAGTGGCGTCCTGGACAAAGAAGCGCGCCGCCTCCAAAAACACGAAATCCGGCGGGATCGTGGCGCTTGCTAGGGTCAGAACTGATCTTCCCCGTAGCACGCTCATGGACAAAACGTTTATGCTTGAACTTCTCTACCTATTGTGTCACGTTACAGTCAGTGTGAGAACATAGTTTACTTGCGCCGTTTAGTTTGACTCACATCAGAACCCCATATTTCTCTCGAGTAATGCTGCACCGATGTCGGCATGGCCACATAGCTCCCTTTCGTGAGGAGATAAGTGCCATCAAGCATGTGGTCTTCTGTTACTTGACGTACAAGAGTGGTTGCCACTCCGTAATAGCGATAGATCTCGTTAAGAGTGGAGATCAGCACTGTGCAGTGAGCTTTCAAATCAGCCAGATCAATAATGCGAGTTCCTTTATCATCCACCCTCACGGCCATGTGAAGTTCTTGACGACATTCCTCCAGAATGGCCGGATCGGAGAAGATGTGATAGATTAACCAGAAAGTGCTCGGTACTGTGTTATTCACAAGCGACATGCTGAAACCGATTTCTCCTCTAGCTCTATCAGAAGCCGGTAACCCTGTAGTGATGCCGTGGTTGGTTCGCGCGAAGACCGACGCCGATGCTCCATCCAGGTGGTGTTGGTGTTCAAAATAATTTTCAAACGTCTTGGATAGGAACTCTCGCGCCGCGTAACTCTTCTTAGCAAGAAGTTTCGGGAAAAGGCCAAGGGCAAAGTAATGTATGCTAGGAATGAAGTCACTGGGCTCTCATGTGAGTGGTTTTGTCTCGAAGCAAGGATTTTATAAAATCCAGTGACAGGAGGTGAATGGGACGTTGAACTCACTACCAAGCTTGCTCAACTTCTGGGTCTAGGAAGGGGTTCTTCCGACCGTATTCGCCACTTGTGGTTGCTAAGATGATCTGGTGTTGAACCCAGCGGAAAAGATCGAACTCAACGGACCCGATGTGACTTTGTTGTCCAAGGTACGATTCCATTGCTCGGAAAGTACTTTGGAGCATGCCATCCAAACCGGACCCCGGAGCCAGTGTTGGACGGATCGCCTTATGAAATGTCTTGAAATGGCCATCGTCAGCTGTGGGATTATGGCGCATGATCTTATTGGTAATTTCAGTGGTCCCTAGAAACCCCGCTGTTGCATTCGCCTCGATAGGACTAAATGAGATAGTTTTGATCTGACGGTCAACGGAGTTGATCAGAGCGGTGTCCATGATTAAATACAACCGGGTGAAGGGTAGACGAAGAGTGCAAATAGAGAGTCTAGTCTCATTACTTTTACTTCGCATTAGTTGAAGAGGATCTTTTTCAGCAGTGAATTAAGTTATTTTGAAAGTAAGTACTCTTGGTCACTAACCAACATTATATGGTAGTTGGAGCACAAGGAGCTCTGCTTGGGATCGTTTAGAAAACTTACCGCAGTGATAGGAAGAACTTCCATTGCTTCGTCAAGATCTCAATAATGGGGCTGAAGAAAGGGATAGAGTTCAGCACAATAGGTGGTTCTTTTGGGTCATGAGTAAACCAAATAACCGTCGATAGGGCAACAAAACCGATAAAGGCCCCAAGAACGGAGAAGATGAATGCTGAAGGCATATTTGATTCTTATAATTATCTGAGAAAGATCCAATGAGATAGGTAGAGCTCAATTTGAGATGAAGCAACCTCATACAATGGACTCCCTAGTTGCAGAAGGGGTGAGAGAGGCATATCCTACATATATGTATGCGTGTGTTGCATTGCCTCAGAATAAGCAGATCACTCAATAACCCTACTTAAGCATATATGCCAGTAGATGGTTCAAGTCACCATTTTTGCTTCAGAATCCAATATTTACATACATAGAACTGTAGCCCTATGGCTGACTAAAGGCTTCCAGCTGAATTGGTAGTGGAGGATTCATCATACCTTGTACCCCAGAACAACGAATGATTTTAGGTAGGTTGACTCAACAGAACTTGTGCTAAAAAGGATATATGTTATGACGAGTGTAAAAGGTACATTGTACGGTACTTATTAGCTACATACGTACATATTAACCTACCTACCAGGCTACCAACTATGATAATGATTGCAACGACAGGGCTCACTGCTCTAAATTTATGCCTCAGCGTTGCAACGCATGAGACGCTGATATCGAACTCACTGATTAGTCTGATTTGGTCTCCTCTTAGTTATATCTAAGGATTTCTTCCGGCCTTTTACTAGATGTGAGATTCACGCGATTACGACTTTCGGATCAATGGCTTTGCTGCGTCAACTGAACCCAACCATGGTGCCTACCTCTGCTATGGCTGAAAACAACACCGAAACGGAGACATCAGATCACATCATACTCGTCTTGTTGACTATTCGAGAATTCCAAGTTCTCGCAATTCCCCTCTTCAGCATTGTCGTCGCTCTCTCATTACTTGCTGTAGGCCAATGGCTTAAAAGAGTGATGCGGGCCTTGAGCTTCGCCCTTCAAGTCACTCAAATCCCAATGTCAAGTAAGTCACATAGCCGACTTGCTGCGGCAGGCTCCGCGGTTCGCTGTACTAATCAGTAACTAGAGTATCATTAGAACAGGAGGGGAATGCATGCTTATGATGTTGGAGGTGTGGCTATGGGTGCAGCAATTGAGGGCACCAGCGAAAATCATTAGCGCTGTTAGGGCAGCCACCATCTAATCTCGCGCAGTAGCTTAACCTAGAATGTTAGGTATTAAGGGCAGATCTTCATTCCTACTCCAATTAAACGAATTCCCAACCGCAGACTGCAGTGTTAGCTCTAAAACGAAATAGATTCGAAATTGATACAGTATTTTGAGACACGTATGTGCTGGTACGCACACAAAGTTGAAGCCCAGTAAAACTAAGCAAGGGTTACGCAAGGCTCTCGAGTCCCTTGCTAATGCCTGGGTCAACCCGCCTAGGCCTGCCAAAGGTCATAACTTACATGTAGGTACGGAGTAATACTATACTATACTTTACCTACTATCAAAGCAGCAGACGCCGTCTTCGATGCAATGCAACATAAAGCTCAGTTCTGGAGCCATCTATGAAGCTAGTAATTGGAACTCATGCCTCGTTTGCTTTCCACTATCATTGGCTATACTTGATATGCGGTAAGGCACTTTGTAAGTGGGTTGCAAGTTGGCATTGCGACTGTTCCCTTTTTCTGTCTACGACCTCCTCGACCTACATACCTAATGTCAGTACATACTGTAGGTATGTACTGTACACGCAGTACGTACATGCATACAACGTTCCCCAATTGCCCCTGTCTAGCGCGAATGTCGCCGGGGCTACTGCCCCTCCTACCGGGCCGCCCCCAGCAAGCCAGGGGCCGGACCCAACGCCCGACACTACACTAGAATTGCTGCCTACTACCTACCTATGTAGGTACCCTGTCACATGCACACTGGATAAAAGGGTGTGCGATCGTATCTACCTACATATGTAGTTAGTATGTCAGATGCACGTTGTCTGCAACAGAACGATTGACCCCCGGTTCATTGTTCATGAGGCGTCCAATTACTACCTGATCTTGCTTGATACACATATGTGCTCATGCGGCACGAGATAGGTATGTGACGTCGCAGATTATCCTTGGTCTGATGGCGGGGTAAATAACCAGTCAAATTCCTGAACCTGGGACTAGATACCAGGGCCACCACTTACAGCCTGCCTATCCAGCTAGGTTAGCTAATCGACATATCAGAAGGGCGTGTAACTGGAGATTCGGTAGATGTAGCGGGTTGCTCCACAGGTATTTGTGCTAAGCCAGTGTTGCAGACCAACGTGCATGGCGACTTGATCAGGTCGTTGTCAGCTCACAGCTCTGCTTACAGGACCGTTAGCGGTGGTACCTAATTCACTAACCTAGGTAATACGTGGGAGAGCATGTCTCTCGGCTATACTTTATGTGAACTACGGAGTACTTACTCTGCACCCTTATTCACGATAGGCACCCACGAAGGATATGAAAGTAAGATATAATTAGCTAAATAGAACTTGAAGAAGTACATAGTAAATTGACAACACAACAAGTTTCCGGAGTCCTAGCTGCCGTCATATAGCGGCGTTCATTGCGAGTACACTCCGCAGCAGAGGTGGCAAGCGCAATCCCCAGTAGAAGACCGAATTAAATTGTTGTAACACCGATGGTTTCAAAATTGCCAGCACGTGTCTGTACCATAAGACCTCGAGAATTAGACAAGCTATGCTTTGAGCGTGTATGCAGATTATTCAAAGCGTGAGCGAAGACCTACACATCTCGCTTTCTCTTGTGGAATATGTACACTCTAGCTCGAGAGCTCGAAGCTGGTGACGAAAAGCAAGACAGCACTTCTGCTGCGATATCTTCTCTCCCTCACTGAAAGACTCACGTGGCTATCTTGACCTTCATTATCATTCCATCGACCGGTTTTGCCGTGACCTGCATTTTCTGAAAATTTGTGAGCAGCGGAATTTATTTAGCCTGATCATGGACTTTCAGAAGGAGAACTCACCATGTACATTTCCTCAAGCACTTCATACTGCCCATGCTTGCCCATTTCCGGCTGTCCGCTCTTGTCGTTGATTGATACTGCCCCGATACCAATCTTGGTGAAGTCGAAACGCCGCACCGCCAGCGCAAGCACAACGCGTGTCTCTATCAAAGCTAACTCTTGCCCAATGCAGCCTCGGGGGCCCCTCTCGAATGCCCTCCATGCTCCGGCTGGGATCTTTTCCGGCCCGCCCTGGCCCAGCCAGCGCTCCGGTACGAAGACATCGGCCGTGTCGCCGAAGACGGAGGGATCTCGCTGGATGATGGAATGGGTGGGGTATATCATCATTCCATCTAGATCCATCTCAGAGATATCACGGCCTAGTAATGACGACGAGGCAGGTAGAGCCACCTTAAGCCCATCACCTGGTTTGGTCGTGCGTGACGTACCGCCGGGAGGCCATAGGCGCAGAACTTCCTTGATCACGGCCGTCGTGTAGATCATCCGATGCACGAGTTCCTCCCCGCCAGGGCCCATGAGGCGGGCGCGTACGGAGTCTGGGTTCGAGTTGGTACCGAAAATATCATCTAATTCGGCGCGAACGGCTCGCAGTGCATGGGGAGTGCGTGAGAGTTCGTAAAAGGTCCAGGCTATAGTCGTACTGGTTGTATCGTGGCCGGCGAATAGAAAAGTACTGAGCTGATCACACGTCACGTCCACTGTTTTTGGGCTCAGCTCTTCAATGCCCTGGAGACTCATTGAGAGGATGCTGCGAGACTTAGCAGCTTGTGCAAGCTCAGCATGTCGCTTATAGACGATGGATTTAAGGGTGCTTCTTGCACGCCTTGCTAGTCTGCTACGTCTCCATTCTAGCCGGGGAGTACACCACCAAGGTAGAGTGATCTGCTCGTCAGCATAAGTCTGTATGAGCTCATGGAATACGCGCATGAAGTCTGTCGGCTGTGCACTTTGGGCGCCCTGCTGGTGAGTTAGTCTCACTGTCTAGCGAGGACCAAGTCAAGAAGAATCACAGACCATATCAATATCAAGAACTACACGCCCAATCACGTCAAAAGTCAGATTCGTGGCGAGCTCTTGCAGCGAAAACTCCGTCCCAGAACCGGCGAAATTGTCGAGATGTTCGAGGAAGAGGGAGGTTTTCTCGATGATGGAAGGAAGTAAGCTCAGGAGATGTTGAGGTGCAAAGCCAGGATTGAATCGTTTACGAAGCGTCTTCCAGTTCTCGCCCTACAAGACCACGAGTGTAAGAACCGACAGATACCATCTCAAGGCTTGGGAGAAGCCAGACCAAATCAAAGAGATTTCGCCTCACCTGAGAAGAGGCAATTGACATAGACCCAGTCAAATGCTGTAGATGATTCCAAGTCTCCGGCGCCTTAGGAGGGCTGTGAGGGAAGCGGCTAGTAGACTTCACAATCTGCTCCGCGATCTCATAGCTTCCTACGACAAGAAGAGGCGGGCTGACGGGACGTAGATCTATGAGCATGACCGGCGGACGGCCCAAGGCCTCGTGCATGGACGCGATCGCGACATCTAGTCGGATGTTAACTATGACTAGAGGCCGTATGAGGTTCGATGGTAAGAGGAGAACTGGTCACCTGGATGCGCTTTGGGTGGTGCACGTTTCATGAATTCATCTAAGACCTGGAGGTGACCCAAGATGGCCGAGGGCGGGTGTTGGGAAAAGCGGGCAAATTGCTTAAGGCGTTTATACCGAACCACCGTGCAGATGTAGGGTATGAAAAGCGCGAATGCCGCTACGAGAACGTGCGTGAACATGTTTGAAGAGAGCTCGGGATGATTCACCGGGCACAGTCTACTAGCTCTCGAACTGGATGTTGGTTCTTGCTAGGCAAGACGAGGACATCAGGACTCGCGAAATAAAAGAAAAGGCATCCAGTATTGTCACATTGAGTTGGATTCAAGTATACGCCAAGACCTGCGCGAGGAGCGCGCACCATGGTGGTGGTGTTTTGTGTTGTGAAGAAGCAGGACTCCAACAGAAACAGGTTTCAGGGAGCTTGAGAACCTTGCATTGAACCTATAGCGGCTCTATCCGCTCGTGTTATCCCAAAATTACACATCTTTGGCCAACCAACGAATAATGAACAGCCGAAGATGCTGCCAACAACTGAAGCCACAAGCCGTTCTTATTTGCAGTGCTCCGTAGAGGTAGGTAGCATTACCTTAATACTGTACATACTTCGTACTTACCTAGGTATGTACCTAAGGCAGTACTACTGCAGCTTTTTTGTCCAGACCTTTGACAGCGATGTACTGCGTAGACTTACCTAAGGTATACATACAATGGCCCCCAATACTGTAGGGTAGGTACATACATACCGTAGGTGCTGCACCCGCGCTAAACGGGGCGCAATCAGTTAGTTTTGCGTACGATGCACCAAGGAAAAGATACTCAGCCAAGAGTTGGCGCGTACCTCTTATGTAAACAGGGTACCTGCAGATTTGCCCGCCGGGGACTTGTGCATGTAAATAAGTACTACTACCTAAAGCATGCAATACAACTTGAAGTTGCCTCAGATACACCCGGCGTGTAATTATATTATAGAGGACTCTATCTGTCGATTGCGCTCACTCCTTCTCATCTGCAGCCAACACTGATAGTTAGTTACCTACATATGTTCACCCTTTGATATCAGTCATCTAAATATAGCCCCGGCCTTAACAGCTACCTTTAGCCCAGTAAATACTTCTGTACCTACTTGAATTTGTAAAGTACTTGAGGCTATATACGAAGTAAACGTGACAGATACAATTATTAACGTATATAGTATCCATATCAGCCATGGGGGGCGGACGAAAGCACTTCGATCATGGCTGGGTGACATTGGATGCATACCGATGCCATCACTAGTTTATTCGCTTGTACGTAATTAGCATAAGGTATGAGACGTCCGTTGAGGAGGGGACTGGAAGTTTTGCTGAAACCATAGTATCAGTACAGAAGTGTAGCACGAAACAAGACGTATTTAATTAGATCATCCCCTCGCAACGTTCTATGGGGATCCTGGAGAAAATCACTGAAGCATCTTAATTCTGTTGTTCGTTACCCTTTCATACGTTCTCCAGGTTCAACCAGGCTCTGTCCCCCGGCTTCCCCTTTGCCCCGAATTCTAAGAACCACTCTTCTAGGTATCCTCTTCCCCCTTGCGGTGCGCTCACAAGGTAACGAACTCGCCATGGCCGACATCTCTCAGATGGGAGATCTCTCCCAGATTCCAGCCACCCAGCCTCCTCCTGGCATCACGCCCAACTTTGAGGACCCTCCATCCCTGGCTACGGTTTATCGGGTATCCGTATACCTCTTCGTGCCTTTAACATTTCTATTCGTTGTCGTCCGAGTTTATGCTCGCGCAATATTGATGAATAGATTTGGCACAGACGATGGTACGCACTGTCCAGTCACAGTCGAAAACACTACATTGATGTCCAATGCCCATGATCCTCTTGCTAATCTCATCTTATACCAGTACTGGCTATTTTGAGTGCAGTATGATCCCTACCTACCTACTATTCTTCGGCGTTGTATACTGACGAAAATTTAGGCCATCATTACCTCATACTGCGCCACTGTGATCAAGCGTAGGTAGTCGTAACTAAAGCAAAATATCAACTCATATTGATAACATTTGGTCACAGTTGTGGACCACCCCTTAGGAAGACACCTATGGGATGTCCCTCTCAGTGAGATAAACAACGAGTACCTAAAAGTCTGTTAGCCCATGTCCTTTTTCGTGTTGAGTACCTACTAACGCTCTCCAAATCAGCTAACTGCCGTTGGGCTTGCGCTATATTGTCTGGGAGCCATGTTCTTCAAGCTTACCCTCCTGAGCCTTTATCTTCGTTTGTTCAATCCTGTTCGTTTGGCATTCTTTTTGATCTGCGGCGGTATGGCTGCTGTCGTTGGTGTGTACGTCTCTTTAGCCATCTTTATGCTGGACAAGTGCGTGCCCCGCAGTGGTCAGACTTGGCAATACACAACATTCTACGGTTCTTGCTCAACCGCACAGGACACCATCTCCAAGGTTTCTGGAATCTTCGGCCTTATATCTGATATTTACATCTTGCTTATTCCCCTGTGGCTTATCTCTCATCTCACCTTGGCGCCAAAACGAAAGGCTGGTGTTCTAGCCATATTCTTAACTGGTCTTGTGTATGTTGTGATAATAACCGAAGCCCCTGAATTTTCGTATAGTCTTCTGAAATACTAACAAATTGTCAAGGGGTATTGGATCCTCTGCCGCGGGACTGGCCACGCGTTATATATGGGACCAGGCAGATGGTACTTGGGCCATAGTATACGCACTTGGGTAGGTGTTTCCACAGCCTCAAACTCATTTCGTTGATTATTGTGCTTATGTTGCGCTCGTTATTAGTATCATCGAGTCGAATATTGGCATTATCTGCGCTTGTATGCCCGTTGTGGTTTTACCCCTGAAGGCTGCCATGAGCCGTGTGGTCACCACATGGAATACAATCAAGAGCTACACAAGAACACGAAATACTACAGCATCACATACTGAAAACGCGGCGACCGATGTAGAGGTTGCTGGCTTGAAAGAACACCACGACCATCTGTCGCTAGCACACAGGGGTACTGGTACCATCACAGGCCTTCGTTCCTTTATCCACAAGGCATATCGATCAGCTACTTTCTCTACGAAGCCCTCAGGATCCACCACAGTCAACACGGGTACCTTCGCGACGTTGGAGTCAGTAGATGTGGATGCCGACTACCATAAACAGCTATTGACAATCCATCGTGATGGTAACCCCTCTTCACAAAGCTCCTAGGGGGCATGAGAACGTCTCCGGCTACAGAGTAGCCCACGTAGCTTTATATTAGGCAAATCTAGCTGACAGCTGACGCGGCGTTCTCGTGAGCCATCTCCCCTCTATCCAAGAGCATAAAGACTTATCTAACATATCAAGTTAGATAAAACCATCATCCTTTTAAGTTTTAAATTGTTGTATCATGAATTATGTTCGACTTGGTAAGGCAGCAGTGAGTATTATTCCGAGTGTACAATAAGCTATTTTAGATAACTCTTTCGAGATATCTAATCGCGCCGGTTTAATCATATGTTTTATAGTATGGTAAAAAGAACTCTATCATTTTCAATATGTCCTTAAACAGGGCATCTGTAACGGACCTCCTATATAACAATATAGGAGTACGCACGGGGTCTTGATTTGTAAGTAATAATAGGAGTTTAAAAGGTGTCCGTTAGGAAGTTTTTAAAATATTCCCTGTTATTAAGTAAAAAGTTAAATGATTTTAAGTTTAAAGAATGTATTATTTAATAAAAACTGTAAGTTAAGTTAATAGTTAAAAAATAAAAACGAGTAATTAGTTAAAAAGAAATCGTAATATTATATAAAAATAAAAAACGTTTTTTTCTGTTTATTATATTTTTAACAATTTTTTAGTAATTTTATAGTTTTTAGTAATTCTATAGATTCTAAAGATCTAAAGGATCTAAAGGATCCCGGGGATCTATATTACGTAATCCGCCGGCCCGAATAAAGACTTAGGTAAGTAGTAATTAAAATATAAAGTTTGTTTTAATAAAGCAAACTTAGAACAAACCTTAGATCGTAACATTATATTTTTTTTTTTTATATTTTTCGTCCCGAAAACGTTTTTCTTTTTTTATAAATATTTTTTTTATTATATTTAATCGTATATAAAAAAGATTTTGTTTTTAATAAAAAAAAACGCGTGTTACTTAAGCAAAATATGTTTTATAATATAGTTTTAAAATCTTTTTATATTCTATTTACAAGTTATTAGGTTTTTTTTTTTATTTTTGTATTAACGATTTTCCTAATTGTTATTGTTATATTTTAAACAAAAAATATTATAATAATACATTTATATCGATTTTAACAGTAATTATAAAAAAACGGACCCGTTTTTGTTAAATAAAGGAAAAAATATAAAAAAAACTCGTAAATTTTTTAAAAAAAATAAAAACGGTTAAAAAAAAGTTTAAAAATAATATACGAACTATTAAAAAAAAATACGAAAAAAAAATAAATAGTTTTAAAAATAAAATAAACGAGCGTTTAAAACGTTTTTATTATTTAAAAACTTAAAAAAAGTTTTTATATAAACGGGGAATTAACATCTTTATTAAAAAAAAAAAAATAGATTAAATCAAGCGAAAATGCGAGGAAAAAAAGTAAGAAAAAGTTTATTTAATTATAGTAAATTTTTCTGTAGATTTTATAACGTTAGTTTTATTAAATTTTAGTTTTAATTAAAAAACGTTTAACGTTTTTTTAAAAATCGACTCCGTTTTTTTAATTTTAATCGGTTAAAATATTAATAATAAAACTAATTAATAATTATTATAATAATTTTTAAATATTTTTTAAATTTTTAAATATTATTAGTATATAAGTATTTTATTTATTTAACGAAATATTCGAATTTATTACTATTCTAACGGGAATCTAAGATTTTTTCGATTTTATAAATGTTTTAATTAGATTCGATTTCGAATTATATTTTTAATAATATATCTTTTAACGTAAATTTAAATAAAAAAATATAAAAAACAAAATAAATTCGTATTATTTTTAATAATAATAGTTTATAATTAGTTAATAAAACAATTTTTTTAATTTTAAAAAGTTTAAGTTTTTTAAAATTTAATTTGTTATTTAGTTATTTCGTTTTAATTTAAAAAATATTAATATTTAAGTTTTATTTTTATTATAACAAATAAACTTTGTTTTTTTTTATTAGAATTAATCTTTTAATTTTTTTTTTATTATAATATTCTAATATACGTTATTAAATAAATTAAAATATAGTTTATAATTTGGTTTATATTGTTTTAATTTTTATAACGAATATTTTAACTTTTAAAACGATTGTTTTAATAACGGGAGTTTTTATTCGAAATTTTTTTTATTAGTTTATATTTACTTAATACTTATAAATAATTTCGTAAAATAACATATTTATATTTTTATTTATAAAAGTATTATAAACTAACTAAGCTATAAGTAAGAGTTCGTATTAATTATCCTATTCGTAATTAATATAACTTCGGAAATATTGTTTAAATATTTAATTTAACTTTTTTGTTTATTTATTTGTTTAAAAATAATAAACGGTTAAAAATTTAAGTTTTATATTAATTTTTTTAAAAAAACTTATATTAAATTTAAAAATAAAAAAAATATTTTAATTAAAAATAATCCGTTTAAATAATTTATATTTATTTAAATATTAATAAATAAAGGCGTATATTAACTATTTAGCGGTAATATCGCTTTTAAAAAGTAAAAAATAATTATATTTTATAAATCGGTCTACGATAATTTATATTCTATTGTATTATACTTTTATAACCGGGTCGGTTAATAGTAATAATATAATAATAAAATCTTAAATAATAATATATTACGTTTTATTAAATATTTATATCGGTTATAAAAGCTTATAAAGTTTATATCGAATAGTTTTAATTTTGTTATAAATATTATAAATATTTACTATTTTTTTTATAGTTTTTTATAATTTAAAAAAATCGTATTTTTTTTATAAACGTTTAACTGTTTTAATTATTTTTTAATATTTATATAAAAAAT
>MU390467.1:0-19752 GCA_022578715.1 Nemania sp. FL0916
TATAATTAATATATAAATTTAATTATTAAAATTAACCGTGTTTATAAATTAAATTAAATTAAAATTAATAATTAAAAATAAAATAAATAAAAAAACAATAAATTATTAATAAATAAAAGAAATCTTATAAACTTATAAATATTTTACGCGTTTAAATTACGTAGCTTATTTTTTTTTTTTTTAAATTATTATTTCCGTATAAAAATAAAGATTTTATTAAAAGAGTTATTTTATAGTTTTATAAATAACCCCTTTATAATAATTACGATTTTTTACTTTATAAAGTATATTATTAATTAAGTATTTATAAACTTTTTATACTTTATTATATTAATAAAAGGTTTAAAATAAACAAGTATTATTTAATTTTATATTTTAATATTTTTATTTAAATTAAATTTATTAACTTATTTAACTTTAAATTAATTTATTAAAAACAAATTAAATAATTAATACTTTATAAACTATTAATAAATAATTTATATAAAGTACATATTTAAAAAATATATTATTAAACTATTACTTTTTATTATTAAGATGTTTTTTTAAAAGTTTACTAGGAGTAAATATACTTAAGCAACAGCTTTCTGTCCGGGGCGGGGGCTGGTACGGCAGGTAATACTCTCATGTCGAACCCCACTTCCCCACGATAGCGAGCATAGCACTTGAACATTGTCTACCGGTATAATAATGGAGGTTCTGGGCAAATCCTAGGATAGGTGTAACCTATTGTTCGTTGATAAGTAGTACCAGTGTGAAATGGTTAAGATACCTGTGTATTGTGCACCCTGTTATGGGCCTTTTGATGTGCACTCGGAAAAGAAATCAATCCGAAAATCTAAAGTGACTACGAGGCCGCAAAACTCGTGGTATATTACCTATTGCCAGGTGGTGGGTAAGCAATATGCGCGGATTCCCGCAGAATCACAAAGACACATTTACATACATGTAGGTAGGTAGCTGACGATTCCCAATGGTGGGACACAGAGCCTCGCCTGAGACTTCTCTTGTGGAAATAGATATCGTAGGTAGAATTCGAGGAAGGTGGATGTCTTGGATGAGCTGGCCAGCCAGCAGCGACGACCCATTATCAGGTACCTATCAGCAAACAAAGGTGTTCCTTGTGTGCGGCCCCTTAGCGTCATGTAAGGCACCTATACTTGTCTACCACATGTAAGTACCTACCATCTCAAGATCGGTAAGTAGGAGACACATCACCGACACTCTCAATGCAGAATTCAAGAAGGCTTACTGTGTTCCGCCCGGGATACAGCACCTCGACCTGCCTTTCTTTAGCTTTTATCGGTCTATTTCGATTTCACCATCGTTGCCTGCTGGTTCTGAAACAGGGGTCTACCTAAACTCTCAGCATTCACAGCACCATAGACAATACCTACCTAGGCAAAGCAACAGAGCAACAGAGCAACAGAGCAACAGAGCAACAGAGCAACAGAGCAACAGAGCATCATCTTGGGCGTCGCGGCTCAACTCTCCTCCGCCCCTCCAGATTCTGCCGGCGCAGACATCGCCCGAGCCAACTCCACCCGCATTCATTCTCCTGCCGGGATACGCCGTCTAGGTGCAGAGACCCGGAGACTGCGCCTCTGCGAATCCAACTGGGATATTCCCGCTACTACGGCTGGGGTCCTCTCCAGCCGTGTTTGCGGTGATCGCTGACGCCTTGCCCTCGGCTCGGCCAATGCAAAGTTCCCCATCCACGTCGCCCTCCTAGAACCACCTTTCGCAGCACTCAGCCCCAGCCCAGTAATGACGCCGCATCCATCGACAATGGAGTCGGCGCCTCTCTATTTCACGAAGCCCCTGAGTCTGCAACGGTTCGATATATTCCAGCAATTTCCCTACGATGTTCGGCATCTGGTTTGGGAAGAGGCCATCTTTACGCCCGGAATCCATTTTCTCAAGTTCGTTGAGGCAGTTAATGCGCCAGCCGTACATGCGCACAACTCTACAGGTCACAATAGCGGTGGATCTTCCTTGACATTACCTGAGAGACGCGTTGGAGGAGGATCAGATGCACAAAATCCCGTCTATTCGGCCACTTTGAAGCCCATCTTTCCCCTCGCATGCGCCGATAACTCACATCACATCGCCGTAAAAAGAACGTTAGCTCAGCTTCGCGGTGCATGCCAGGAAGCCAAGTTTATGGTTGATAGAGTACTTGCCCAGCCAGGCAACCTAACCCTCAATAGCGGGCAGCTCATTTCACTCCAGCGATCTTCAGATGTTGTGTGTATCGATTATCCCAACATTACACATCACCGCTCTATAGGGAAGTGGGCAGACCGGCTGAATCTTGACCAACTTGCGAAGGTCCGTCGACTGGCTGTTCGTTACCATCACGAGTGGGAGAATGACCGTAAGTCTCCCTCGGCTTCAGCTTTATCTTGTCTGGAAGAATCTAGGCTTCATTGCGGACCAAACCTAAAATATGCCACGGTTTCAAAATCTCACGATTTATGTCTACGATGGTGACAGCTAACGCTCAGTACAGTAGTCTGCGGCTATTGCGGCCGGGTACATTCCTACCATGGGACCCATCCATACCCCAGGCACGTCTACGAATTCGCTTCTCTATTCAAGAACCTAGAGACATTCTATTTCATCGACTATCTGACCGTGCGTAAGCCATCGCGCCCCACGCACTGCCATCGTCAAGGTCAAAGTGAGTTAGCTCTCTATGTCCCCCTTCCATTATAGGTGCTGAAGATGGTTCCAGATAGCGGTCCGCCACGAGAGAAATTTTTGAGCGGCGAAGGCGGTCGGACGTATTTCGAGATCGACCCGGAGTCCTGCACAACACATACCCATGTATACGAAACTCTATCATGGCTTCGCGGTAATTATGTCGCCTACTGCACGCGAAGATCTCGGGGGCCATCACGTCCAGAGAGCGTTAATTTTAAAATCCTAGCGTGCGAATGGAATTCAGACCAACAATTGGCACCCACCAAACGCCCGGGGACCCAGGCGACTCTGACCAGAAAGAAGCGAAGCAAAAGTCGTACCAGAAGTTCTACGACATCCTTGCAGAACACTCTACCTAATGGCAATGTCTCATCTCAGCCAATAACCGAAAGTCTTCTCCCTGTTGCATTTGGT
This sequence comes from Nemania sp. FL0916, assembly GCA_022578715.1. NCBI lineage: Eukaryota > Fungi > Ascomycota > Sordariomycetes > Xylariales > Xylariaceae > Nemania > Nemania sp. FL0916. The sequence goes on from MU390467.1 coordinate 3,121, forward strand.
GATGGTGGCAAGTCGAAATTCGAATTTAGTTTCGAAGTGCCTTACTAGAATAAACCATACGCGCGGCCACGTTCGATGCGGCCTTATGCGTGTGTCCTGAATACTTTTCGATCGGGGATGCCGAGATGACTGGAGAAGAATGTCTGTCTTCCAGTTCAAGGCTCCAGGTCAAACTTTATGATACCCAGACTGTCCAGGGCGTTTGTAGTGTGGCGCGGAGCAAAAGTGTCAATAGCTTCAATAGAATTCACGTACAAATATATTGTAACAAGGTGCCGGGGAAAAAAAGCCTGGCACGGATATTGTAATTGCGCTTGAATGCGATGCTTTAGGGACGTTGAAGGACGCTTCCTGCGGATTGATGGTGACATTCTATTACAGATGCCATTAATCAGGGGATAAAATCCGCCCAGCAGAGCCGCTTCCAAGCTTCTATGCATGAAAGTTCTCTGTATTAATTGCTGCCATCAACTGTTAGTGAGTTGTCATATGGTTTAGCGATCACTCCTCTGACCTATCGTGCATCTACCAATTGATTTGCCTAAAATTAGCAGCTCTCTCTTTACTCTACGGCCAATCATTCCTTGCAGATAAGCCATGAATACATCATTGGAAGCTCTTCGGATTTAAGTAGAATCAGCATGATGCTTTCCGCCCTCTAGACTACGGTAAAACATGCACATACACGCTAGGTATCTCTTTGATGCTTTCGTGTTCTATGTATCCAGATTATTCAAGAGTCTTACAATTACTTATATGAAGTATTCTCCCCCCGAGTTGCGGTAGAGGCTATAATGCTACCTAGATACTATTACTAGGCACATACATCTTAGACTGAGTAGCTGCTTACCTATTCCAGTTAGATATACCTCTTTAGGGTGAGTCTAATGACTGGCTTCGGCGAAATCACAGAGGAGCACTTGTGGAGGCATAAATGTACAGTATCAAGGTACCTACTGTACCTCCATCCATCCTTCGATCAATCAGGTGCGAGTCGCGAGTGCCTCCTTATACCTACCAATGCATTCTATAGTACTATCATGTTTGCCTGTCTTATGCGCGGTGTTAAGATAAAGTTACACACCCACTTCGTGTTCTTGCCTACTGCCTACCTCTACTTTCCCACTTTCTGCTCTTTCTAGGCATTCATGCAAACACCCATCCTCACACCTTCATTTGATTATCTACTCCGTACCGCGCAAGATTAAAGAGACCTCGTGAGGATACACCAGTTCGGCTGATTAACTCCCTTGCCTGACAATCAAGTACGTAAAGAAGGAGAGTGGTCTACTACAACTAGCCGTCGCCTTCCAAAAGACTGCCAGGTCCCTCGGCGATCAGCTACGCCATTGCATTGACTTTGTACCCTGCATCAGCTTGTAACCCTCATACCATTCGAGCTCGTAGCACATCTGTTCTTTTCTATTCGATACCTCATCCCCCCCGTCGTGTTTGGAGATCATCTAGTTCCCCAGCATGTCGCGGCCGCAGCAGCATCCCATTGGCTTCGCGGTCTTCCTCAGCAACGTGCCTTTAGACCTGACAGATCAAAGCCTGAAGACCCAACTATCCCCCTTTCTTGACAATCTTGGTATCAAAGACTGTGTTTGCGACAAGCCTCGGAATAAATCTTTCGCCACTGTCACATTCCTGCACTGGAAGGAGGGCCAGAAGTTCTTGAACAAACATGGGGAGCAGCCACTTCCCCCAGTTGGCGGCAAGCCAAAGTCGAGGTCACATCTCTCTCTACTACGCAAGCCAGTGTACTGCAGAGAGAGTGACAAGGGAGTTGACCCTGTCGTCTTGAGAGTTTTGGAGTTGAATGCGGAGGAAAGGGAGCACCCAGTACAAGACACCGAGAACGCAAAAGATCACAAGACCGTTGTATTCGAGACGCGGGGACTATCTTGTGGTCATTATGATTATCCAAAGGAAACACTCACGTATGTGCCCGATATTCAATGGACCATAAGTTCAGGCATAGCAAAATTTGCCAGGAAAGATTTGATTATCTCATTCGACCAGCAAGGCGGTCAGATACGACGTAAGTAGTTTCTGTGTGTCTCTCTCTGAGCCTTTGATTATCTCACGAGCTCAAAATTACTTGTCTTGTCGAAGTATTGATTACTAACTATATTAACTGTAGTCGAAATCCCATACAGAAATATTCATCAGGTAGTTTCATCGGATCGACCTACCTCTCTGTTTCTCACACTTTGGGAACCACCAAGAATATTTCATCTCGGCTACGGTGGTGCTGACGGCGCTCTAGACTATTTACTAGGGAAGTTGAGTGTAGCACCTGGCCCTTTTCGCCCTAAAGAGAAGGTCCGTTTGAGCAGCATTCCTCATAGTACAGTAGACCATGGCCAAGTTATTGGTCAGTCGCTCATCTACCATATTACGCTTTCTCCGCAAGAATTCGCGTCCAAGATGGAGCGCCTCAAAGAGAACGAGAACTTTGACTCTTTACGCTATCGTGTCCCTATCGCTGCTTTCGGTTGCGCGTATATGGAAGAGCAGCTAGCAGTATTCAAATCTGCATTGAGCAACTGCGCTCGCACTTTGCCCTTCGATCTGCTATATCAGTTCCAAGCGTTGGTGCAGAACGGCTATCTGCAGCCTCTCACTGTCCAGACCTTGCTCGTCCGTCTCCAGCAGAGCAAATCTTACCATGATCCTAAACAAGTTCAGGACGGACAGAATGAGCTTGGCACCTTTGCGGCATTTCCTATTTCAGCCCTCGCGGTGAAAAGTAAGACTGCTGCTTCTCGTTTCTTGGTGTCTAATTCCCTTTGCTTTATATATTAACAAATACTAAATCTTGGTCCTAACAGAATTGATCTCCCAAATTCCATTTCCTGGACCTTATGTAGACGCCAACATGTTTACAGCAGATGACACATGGGCACTACTCGAGAAAAATGAGAAAGAGATACACCAAGGCCTAACGAGTGTGCTATTTTCGCAGCGAGCCCGCCAAAACTTAACCATGGTCTATAAGGTACAGGTGACGCCTACTAGAATTATGTATATGGGTCCTGAACCCGAGGCAAAAAACCGCATTCTCCGGAAATTCTCGCGTCACACTGGCTACTTTGCCCGTGTTCAATTCTGCGAAGAAGACGGCCAAGACCTCTACTTCAATCCGAAAGGCGAGGAACTCAACTAGCATACCCTCACATCTATTGAACTCTAACCATATGTATTCTAGTGTCACTTCAGACGATATACCAGAGATTCAAAAAGATTCTTTCCGACGGTTTCTCAATTGCTGGACGTTTGTACAAGTTTCTCGGCTTCTCGCACTCGTCTCTTAGAGCCCATGCCGTCTGGTTTATGGCTGGTTTTATAGATGATGATCAACAATTACGGAGCTATGCTACCGTCATACCAGAGCTCGGAAACTTCAAAGGCATTCGCTCCCCGGCGCGATGGTATGTATTTGGTTTCTCCCTTTCCTTCTTTTCAGCTCCGTGGCCACCTTGTTGAAAGCGAAACTGACTCTCACAAAGTGAGTATATAAACTATCACCGTCTCTTGTGACACGGCATATTAAGTTTTTGTAGGTGCGGCCCGAATTGGCCAAGCCTTTTCTGAAACTCCCGTAGCGGTCAACCTAGTCGAACTCGAAACCAACATCTGTGAAGTACCTGACATCAAATCGAAAGATGGTAGCCGCGTGTTTAGTGACGGAGTTGGAACTATCTCCAGTGATTTATTGGAGGCGGTCCGCGATAGGTTGCCTCCGAAGTGGAAAAGGGCTACCTGCCTTCAGATAAGATGGGCTGGTGGAAAAGGCATGCTGAGTCTCGACGTGACTCTCAAAGGCAATACAAGTAAGTAGCCTCAGAGAATATCCTTCTTTATAAAATTCGTTCTTGCTGGCAGTACTTGCTCACACATATTTCGAAGTGTGTGTGCGGGATAGTATGGTGAAATTCGTGAGCCAGGATACGCAAAATCTCGAAATATGCGACATTGCGAATAAACCCATTCCCCTAGTTCTCAATCGCCAGATGATCAAAATTCTCGAGGACATGGGACTTCCGCATTTCTGGTTCTTCAAGGCCCAGAACCGAGAACTTAACCGCTTGCGTAAAATCACAGCATCAACTAACAATACTGTTCTATTTCTAAAACGTCGAAAGATTGCCGAGCAGATGGGATTCCATCAATTCATTCGCCGTCTCTCTAATTTGGGCCTCGATTATAGGAAGGATGCATTTCTCTGCTCTGTTGTAGAAGCAGTTGTTTTGCGCGAAGTCCGCCTCCTCAAACACAAGTCTCGCATCCCTATCGAGCAAGGGGTAACTCTGTTTGGGGTCATGGATGAATTTGGATACTTGGGTGATGAGGAGGTATTTATCACCTGCGATAACCAAGACGAGACTCAAATTCCGACCTTCCACGATCGCCTCGTAATTATCACTCGCTCGCCGGCCTTACATCCCGGAGACATCCAGATCCGAAGAGCAATTGTGCCACCCTACGGCCACCCTCTTCGTAGTCTGTCCAATTGTATTGTCTTTAGTCAAAAAGGCAGTCGAGACCTACCCAGTCAACTAAGTGGAGGCGACCTTGAGTAAGTTCTCCAAGGCTTTTACCCTCTTTTGCGTTTTCTACTCATGGCAATCGCGTCTCTAGTATCTTCGCGTCATCAGCTAATTCAATTTTACATAGTGGTGATATTTATAACATCATATGGGACCCTATCGCGGTTGATGGGTGCAAGCTTGAATTTGAGCCTGCTGATTATCCTCGAGTGTCGCCACTCAATATAGGCAGGGATGTAAGAGCAGAGGATATGACAGACTTTTTTGTGGACTTTATGGCCACTGATCAGTAAGCCTGTTCCAAGGCGTACAAAGGAATTCATTCCGGATATCATCTCTAAATTGACTCACAGGCTCGGTCTTATTGCTACCAGGCATATTATTCTTGCCGACTTGCACGAGGCTGGTACCATCCATGACAAATGTAAGCTCCTTGCAGAAATGCATTCGACGGCGGTCGACTACTCTAAAACCGGCATACCGGTGGACATGAGTAAGATGGCATCACTGAGAGCTAAATACCGCCCAGACTTGTAAGTTGTGAATTTCCAAGGCAATTTTCGGCAGAATTTCTGATAGCTTAGCAGCATGGCTCCGGCTCCTCCTACTAACATTGTTGATAAAACTGAAATTCAATTCGAGGCCTCCCTCCCACCGGCGGCCGATGAGGATGAAGATGATGATGTTGGCCCTAAACACATGTTTTACCCATCAGACAAGATACTTGGAAAGCTGTACCGTGCCATTGACGAGAAGCAGATTTGGAGGGATGATATTCATGTGGTTGTCAATCGATTTGGCCCTTCACTCTGGGATGAACTGATCGTAAACATAACTGGCAAGTGTCAGGAGCTTTTCGGAGAAATTCATTGGCAGAGAGCAAAAGATGAAGCGTCTAGTATTCGTCAGGCGTACGTTTAGTCTACCGTCGTTCATTGCTTCTCAATCAATGATGACTGACGCATGTATAGGTACGACGATCAGATTTGGACGGCCACTCTCGACTACTCAGATCATTCCACAAAGGCGATTACTGAAGTCGAAGTCTTCACTGGTACAATATTCAACAAGTCTGGGATCCAGACGCGTCGACAACGCGATAAATCTACGCAACTCAAAGATGAATTTGATCGTATTACTAAGTGGGTTGAGGGCCTTATCAGAAAGTATGACACAGCACTATCACACGACGACTGTGACGAAGAGAGCGTAAGCCATGACACGGAGTCGACACCATTAGAACTGAGTATTGCATGCCTCCACGTGGGGGTCACCAGAGGAAACCGCGACAAGCACGATAAACGAAACGCTAATGATTTCGAGAGCTTTAAGATCATAGCGGCCCACTGTGCATTGCGCGAACTCGAACTGGCTACCAAGCAGAGAGATATTGCCGAAGGAGCTGCTATACTCGGGAGTGGCGGGTTTCCTGGCGTGAAGAATAGGAGAAATTGATCGACGGCTCCCGTGAGCAGGTGATAGAATACATCAAGTCACTCATGATGGCGTGACAAGGAGCACCAGTTCTGTGGGTGGCTAGGAGACGATATATGTGCTGCTGCCGAGTGGAGATGGAAGCAACGAGGTAAAGAGGCGGCCAAAGGTGTACACGGCTAATCCCATGTTTGTTCTTGTTTTCTGATCTACCAATGCGAACTTGGCGATTGCGGACAAATCGGTTGAGTCTTGTTACACCCAATGGTAGGCCTGCGAGTACGGACTGTCATGTTGATATCGCGCAGATGGATGCCCACTCAAACTGCAACACGGTGCGCGAGTAAGGCACCAATCATGTCATGTAGGGAGCAAGTGCGCATGTTTGATGTTGAAAAGGCGCGGGTTCAGGTGGGCGTATGAGTCTACAGGAGAAGGGGTCCGCTTGACGGGGCAATAATGTGTACCGTATGTGTTAATGAACCTATCACAAAAAAGCTAGTGAGCTGACGTCTTTGAATTCCTCCGGAGTCTATGTGATGGCATGTCCTCTAGGCAGCTAATCTCGAGCTTTGATATGACCTATCTTCCCCGTATAATATCGTCTCCTCCAGCACTCGCCAACATGGGCGCTGATTAGACCTTGAATGTCCGAGCAAATCAAGCTGTGGAACGAAGTATTGGCGACGATGGTGTCATTTTTATACGTTATATACTTGATGCCTAAGATGTGTCTCATAGTTGTAAAATAAAGGGGGCGATGCGTAAAGATGACGACGACGTGGATGTCGCTCTCGGTACAGTTTACCGAGGGAGTGGTGTAGTCCTCCGATCTACGCAAGTCTAAAATTGTCTTCTTGACAGGTGGTGCGGGCATCTCTAAGGCCACACGCGTATCTAGAACTATTCTTGCGTCTTGATGTATCGTAGGATTGGCTACCTTGACTCGAAACCCTGGAGATCCTCTAGGCTAGAAAGTTCGTGATGATGCTCCGTGCCAAAATCGGCTGACTAACCTAGGAAGAATAAGGGGCAAATCTATCTAAGTGGGCAGATTCCTCTACACTAAGCAATTCTCAGGGAAAGCCAGAGCTTAGCTTCGGCGACCAGAGGACTATACGAGTGAGCCCAGTAGGAAAAGGCTAATAGTGGGTATCTGTATCTGCTTAATCTATGGGTATTGTCTGATCCTGACTTACACGCAGCTTTTGATGCGCAGTTCTGGTCGCAGTTCTGGTCGCAGCGGCTGGCGGGCACTAAGTTGCCGAAAGGGGTAGATCTTAACCACATGTGCACTTGAGCAGGTTACCTAGATAGGTGCAGACAAAGAGGTAGGTGCATTACCTATATGTCCAAGCTGATATACTTGGAAGCTTCATCCGTGAGCACAATGCCTGTTCTTCCCGACCTTCAGTCATTCGGCGATGAGGGAAGAGCAATCTCAGCCGATTAAGGAAGTGGCGAAGAAAGAGAGTATATAAAGTGAAACAGAATTTGGGAAGCAACGATCGATCAATATTGCTCCCTGCACCCCATGTAGAAAGTAATATGGAAAAGCGCTAGGCGCAGCTAAGTATTTCAGTCCCATACTAAAAACTTACCGTAACGTTACGCATTTTTTTTTCGAAGTGGGAAGATCCCGCGCGCCCAGGAAGCTCGCAGCGGTGGAATGGCGCGCCTCGTGCCGTCGCATGCGTTTTGGAGACGGACATGCTTATCTCATATTAATTAATCGCTAGCTTTAGCTTCGGTGTCCACGGAGGTTAAGACCGCCCTATGTCGGCTGCAAAAGCAAGGGCCGTAAAGGGCCGCGAAAAAGAGTCAGAAGGGACAAAAGAAAAAATTATCAAGGCATATCCACCACATCAAACAGGAGGAAGCGATGCCGATGCTTCAATGCTGACTGTTCTTCGGTTCAGTCTTGCCTGTGAACCCGTCGTCGTGACGAGACGCGAATGCTAGAACAGCCAAATCCAATCCAATGGAGCCAAGCCAGGACAGGTATGCTGTCCCGATGACTCCAGACGGAGTTCTGTAGCAGCCGGGAGATGGGCCGGCGGAGTAGGGTTCGAGGCCCTGATAGGCTGGATGGGTTTCGCCTCTTCAATATGGGGCAGTTTTTGCTGGAGTGCGACGTGTGGACGTGGCCCGGCAAGGACAGGAGACGGCCAAGCGGTCTCTACTAGACTCTCTAGCACTGTATGCCACACCACCGAGACGGCGTGGCGAACTGTTCCCTACTTGGCAATGCTGTGGGCGTCGTCCCAATTCGCACGCTCCGTCGACAGCACCAGTATGGCAGAGCCAGTGTCTGTAGCGTAGGCTGGGCTGGGGCTGGCACCAAACGGAGAATTGCTCGCGAAAATTCCCGACCAATGGCAGGCGACACGACATGTGCCGGCTGGTCTGAAGAAGCATGACCAGGGGGCGCACTGGGGGAAATGCACAGGGCAATCAATCTATTTGGCCCGGTGGTCTGAACCAGCGCCTGGGCGGCCGAGCCTCAGGAAGTGGGTGGCCAGGGGGGGGAAGACGACAGGCGAGAGGGGAGACAGAGCCTGAAAGGAGGGGACGACGGCCAGAAAAGGTCCAGATTACTGGCCGTTGTCGCGCCGTCGTACGAGCGAGACGGGCCGCCAGCACGCCCATCACTGGCTGCATCGTCTTCTAGATCGTCTCTGCATGCGACCTGGACTGGCTGGGCTGTCTGGGCTGGTTGGGGCAAGCGCTGGGCCAGGGCTACGGAGCTGCGAGCCGGCGTGTCAATCAAAGGAGGACCGCCATCGAGCCTGTTCGGGCCGGGGTGCCGCAGCACGCGGGACGCCATCGAACCCTCGCCCCCTCGCGGCCCCCATTCTGCCCATGCATGCCCACTCCCCCTAGAAACGGGGCGACCAGGGGCCTTTCTCCAAACCAAGGCCTGCCTTTATTTATTAGTGCTGGGAACCCCGCGCTGCCCCAGCGCGCGAAGTGCTGGGGAACGGAATCTGAATGGCCGAGCCAGGCGCTACAGGGACAACGGTCAGAAGACACAGGTACAGGGCGCGCAACAGGGAAAAGGGCTGAGATGTCCAAGGTCGACGTGGTGCAGCGCACAGGCGCAGTACCGCCAGTCCCCTCACTTCACAGCGCCATGGCTGCCGCCGCCGCCGCCGCCGCTGTCGCATCCACAGCGACCAGCGCCGCGACGACGACAAACTCGACGACAGCGTCAACGATAACACACCCGGCGATTACTGCGCGGCCGCTCTTGACCGCACTATCGGCACCGGCATCAGCATCGGCAACGACAGCAGCGATCACGACAGGGGTCTTGCACCAGCCATCACTACCGTTTTCGGCTCACGCAAAAAGCATCGCAGCGCTGCATTCACAATCGCATTCGCATTCAAATTCCAGGACAAATGGTACGAAGCGGCCGAGGCCGAGTGATCACAGAGACGGCAGAATAGTGAAAAGTAGGCAACGGCCGGTTTCCTCCAAAAACAACATGGAACCCCCGGTTTTGTCTTTTTACGGCACGCAGCCCGTCCCTCTCCCCTCGCGCTTCGCCAGCCTGAAGAAGCGCTTGGTGGCAGGGCACGAATCAGCACTCGAGGCGTCGTGGAGTCGCCTCATTGTCGCACTGCGCGACGAAATTAAGTATATAGATAAGCATCGCGCGGAGCTGATCCCCTCGATTGATTTTAGCGAGATCAACGACCCGGCCAAGGTCGCGCCGTTTGAATCCAGTTTGAAGCGCCACGGCATCGGCGTCATCCGCGGCGCTGTATCGCCCGAAGACGCCAGCAAGTGGGTGGAAGAGACGAAGAAGTACCTCGAGACAAAGCATGATTTCAAGCCGCCGCCAGCGCAGGATCCGACCTGTTTCGACTTCTTCTGGACGCCTGCGCAGGTGCGCTCGCGTGCACACCCCAATATGCTGCAGGCGCAGCGCTTCGTCATGTCACTGTGGCATTGCAACGACGATGACCGGCTAGCCACGCGATTTCCCATTACTTATGCAGATCGAATTCGAATAGAGTCCACTACCAACGGCATTATTACTGTAAATGGCGTCGCGGCCGCTACCACTTCGCCGGAGGATAGCCTAATTGCCGCTGCCGCTGCCGCCGCTTCCAATGCATCGATTGCGCAGGTGGACAACGGGAGTCTGGAGCGCTGGGAGCTAGACGGCTACGGGCGCTGCGGTCTTTACGATGAGATTTTCAAGGGCAATTGGGAGGCGTACAACGCTTGGGACCCTGCGGGCCGCGTCAATGCGACGTCCGATCTGTATAATGGCGCAGGCGCGTGCTCGATGATGCGCATGTTTCAAGGCATTCTCGCACTGACAGTGGTCGAGCCGGGCATGATCCGTCTGCTGCCCTCGCCCAAACTATCAACCGTGTACTTTCTATTGCGACCATTTTTCTCACCGAAAGAACCAGCGCCGGAGGCTGGCGATGACCCCGAAAAGTGGGAGCGCTACCTCGACCCGTCTAACTGGGCGCTGGACAAGGAACAGTCCACCATCATACATGGGGCGGTACCGGGCCACGCTCAGCGTGTCACGGCCGCGTGGCACCCGCATCTACAACTAGACAAGAGTCTCGTGACGCCACCAACGCTGCAGGCAGGCGATTATATCGTCTGGCACCCGGACCAAGCGTACCAGTTTTCCAACACCAACTACAGTACAAGCGCCAAGCCCGAATCGCTGGAGAGCTCGGGCTCGAACACGTCCATGCTTGTGTACTCGCCTGCGGCACCACTCACGCAGACCAATGCGCTATTTCTCGCCCGCCAACGCAAAGCGTTTCTGCGCGGACACCCGGGTCCAGATTTCGACTCGACAGGCACAGGGCTGGGTAGCGAGGCGCCGCACACGGGACGCCTAGGTGAGAAAGAGATCCGCGAGGTCGGCGGCGAGGAAGGATTGCGGGCCATGGGTCTCGCGCCCTGGGCTCTAGGGCCTAAACCGGCCGAGGAAACGTTGAAATTAGTCTCGCCAACAGAAGAGAAGAAGGATACCGAGATGGACGATGGAGCCGGAACCGGAGGTACCGCTACGCCTGCATCGGCGGGATCACGTGGAGAGTCCGAGGTGGTGCGACTCGCGAATATCATCTTATTTCCTGATAGATACGATTTTTACATGCCGACGAGGGCGAGCAGTCCCGTGCCCGCGTCTAGAGAGAAAGAAAAGGAGAAGGGAAAAGAAGGCGATAAGGAGACGGCTGAAGATAAGAGCAAGGACAAGGGGAAGAGCGCCAGCACTTCTTCGTCTATCTCTCCAACTACGTCTCCAACTTCGGCGGAGAAGGGCAAAGGAAAGGCGACGGAGAGGTAGTCAATCGCATTTTGCATGCCTACTACACATGGTTCAGATCCACAGACAGACATACATAGCAATAGCAATTCTTGTATATAGCTAGCTAGCCCACTCGAGGTCGGCTTTCTTCTCCTCCCGGGGGTCTCGCGTGTGGCGTTTTAGAGAAAGGGGAGATTACTGGGGGAGAGGGTTTGCTGGGATCTATATCCATTCATCTATCCATACACCTATGCATCTATATTGGTATCGATCTATCCAATTGATTAAATCCGTTTTAAAGAGTAAATACTATCTTTTCCCTTACGATTTTTCCCAGTAGTACACATATAGGATATAAAAGTGTTGTAGGCAAGCATCCCACAGTTATTTCTGGCTGCAAGATGAGTAAACATTCATTCTTGACGGCGGGGCTTAGATCATACGGCCTCGTCTATAGGCATCGAAATTATAGATCTGAATGACAACATGCACTAGAACACATAAGTACAAGCTATAACCAGGTTGATTAAAGGAAGACCCCTGTGGAAATGGTATGTTGCATTTTCAACCCCTGAGAGAAAGGGATTATATGTGTCAGGTTGCTGTTTTATACACACTACGCTAGAATGGACATGGAGTACGGAGTCTTCTAGCTGTAATTGTTTATTCTTATATCTGACAGGCAGAGCCTAGAGCTGAGAAACGCAGTATGCTCCATACCGAGGCAAGCGTACTTACACATATTCCCTCACTTTCGTCCGTATAAAATAGCATTTGTACAAGGTCAAATAGCCTGACAAGTGAGCCGCTGTAACCAATAGATGCTGCCCAAACAGATAGCTTGAGGGCTATTACCTAGCAGTCTTACATAGACAATACCCTCACGTATTCTCCTGTCAACTCTAGCAGCAGAACTAGTGCACATAAGCGACGGCGGCCCAGCTTTTCAGGTTGTCACGTGTCACCTCGGTAGGTACGGGGGCGGGCGAACAAGGGCCGAAGGGGCAGATAGATCCTCAGCTGGGATCAGAAGGGTCTCTTCTGTCCATGTCCATGGCCATGCCAATCTGCAGCTCATCCCTGCCTGCCCAGGGCTTGTCCGGGTACCTACCGTGCGTTGCCGTGCTTTCCCCAGGTGGCGAGAGTCTCACTCTGCTCTCGTGCTCTTTTCTGCACAAGGTCAATATAAAGCATGCAGAAAGCACTATATATCGAAGGGCCAGGCTGGTGTGGGAATATATAAACAACCGTCGCTAGACCGGGCTGGCTCTCGCGTATGAAAAGGCCGTAAAGCTAACGCACATCACGAGATTGCCTCCGGCAAAGAATCAGGCCGAGCTTCTCCCCAGGCGAGACGTAACGAGACGGCGATAACGGCCCAACGCGCGAACGCCTCAAAATGACACCCTGCCCTTTTCCAGCAGCTGTAGGCGTCTGTGATTGGGTGTGTGGGTGGGCGTGTTTCTTGTGGACATTATCGCAAATCGTACGTACGAGGGACCGTGTCCCCGGTAAGCAGACAGAGCAGCACAGGGGTGGCTGTCGAAGGCACAGCAGCGCGCCAGTCCACACGGGGCCAGAGAGGCCGTGGTGGTGTGGGCTCTTGCCATGCTCGCTACCGCGGTAGGATAGGCTTGGTTCTTGGTTCTTGTTTCGTCTCGTCGGCTACGGTTCGACCATGGGCCGTCGATAGACGCAATATTGCGTATTCTAGTCGACGTCGCGCAAGAAGGGCCCAAGGACGCTGAACATGGTCAGTCACTGCAGATTGGTTTTCAGCACGTTAACACGTCTCTGAAGATCGAGCCATGCTGGGCTAGATGTATCGACATTGATCTGCGTATCGCGCACTAAGTGCCTGATAGGCGAGGGAGGCCGTACGTGGCGTCAGATGGCAGGATGCCGATTCGATTCGATTCAATTCGGAAACGGAAGCGTGTCCGTCGATTGGGCCGGGATGGGAAGAGACGATTGACATTTGAGGCTCAGAGCTGAAATGCCCAGAGTGGTAGTCCGTGGTGTAGTGTACCCGCCAGGACTAATATCGTCCCTAAGCTCTATAACAGTAGTTGCGCTGGACCTTATAGAGCCAGGGTCTAATATTCGCAAACGACAGGTTATCTCGTAAGTTTGGCAAAGTACTTATTTTTCTACTAGTTTTATATTAAAATTGAAGTATTACGTATATGTATAAAAGATTGTATAAGTTAATAGTTTATTTTTTAAAATTTTGCGTATTTTTACTTTTGTTAAACTTATTAAGTTAGTTAACTTTTGTTTTCGTGTTTTTTTACGTTAATAAATTTTTACTTATTTTATTAATAAACGTGTTAATTAATAAAACTATTGTTTAAAATTATTTAATTAAGTTTTATTTATTAAAATATTTGTTATTATTAATAATAATATAATTTTAAAATTTTTATTTTTTATTAAAATATTATTTAATTCGATTTTTTTAATAACGTTTTTTATTTTCGAAATAATTTTTAATAATAATAAAACAAACAATAATATAATTAAAATTAAAATATAACTTGTATTTTATATTTAAAAAAATAACTAATATAAATCGATTAAAACTATTATTATTATATTTAACGTTTTTTATTATTAAACTTATAATTATAATAAAAGTTATTTATTTAAACGATTTAATAACAGTTATAATATTGTTTTAAATAATGTTTTAAAAACTATATTATATATTATATTATAACGTTTTATTTTTTAAAGTATATATATAAACTTTTATTAATTATAATATATAATAAACGAGATTTTAAAAATTAATTACGAGTTTAATAAAAAGTTTTATTAAGTTCAATATTATTAAGTTTGTTAATATTTCGTTTAAAACTGTTATATTTTTTTAAAAAAAAAACGAAATTATAAATTTTTATTAAAAAAATAATTAACGATTACGTTAATATTAAAGTTTAATATTATGTTTTTTATAAATGTTATAAATTAAATAATATTAATTTTAAAGTTTTATATAATATAAATAAAACTAAATTTTAATTAAATTATATTAAAAATATAACAGTTTAAATTTACGTTAAAATTAAAAATTTTTAATTTATTAATTTAAAATTATAAATTTTTATTATTATGTTTAAATATATATTAATAGTAAATATTATAATTCCTGTATAAGTTATCTTTTTAATTGTTTAAATTTTTAAAAAATTTAATAATAACGATTTTAACGAAAATATTATTATTTATTTTTTAAAAAACAAATAAATTAACAATATAATTATTTTTAATTAATTAAATTATTTCGATTATTATACGAAATTAAAAATATTAAATTAATTTAAATTATTATTATTAAATAATTATAAAAACTATATTATTTATAAATTTTAAATTGTTATAAAACGCGTTAATATTATTTTATTTTTATTATTAATATATATAAATTATAAATTATAATTAATACGGCAAAAAACTTTTAAACTATTAATAATTAAACACGCGTAAATAAAAAGTAAAATATAATTATATAATTTATATATTATATTAAATATTATATTAAATCCGGTATTTTTAATTATAAATATGTTTTTTTTATAAAATAAAAAAAGTTACGTATTATTTGTTTTAAAAAAAGATATATAATTAATTAAAGAATAAAATAACAAATAAAAAATTAACTTATTTTTTTTTTAATTTTAATAATTTAATCCCGCGGTTAAACGTTTTTTTATTAAAAAAAACATATTAATATTTTTTAATATATTTTAAAACTAATTAAATTTTAAAAATATTACTTATATTTATTATTATAAAAATAATTTAAAAATATTACGAAATATTAACAGTGTTAATAATTAATAATTTAAAAAAGCGAAATAAATATTAACGTTTCTGTAATAATATATTTATTTATAACGAATAAAAGGATAAAATTCGCGTTATTAATAAATACTGTTACGAACTAATAGGGAAGAGACCTATTAGGCAGGCCTAACGCGGGGTGCGACGGTTAAAAAAATCGAATAAATAATAGAATAAACGAATATATATATAAAAAAGTGTATAAACACGTGATCTAAAATTACAATATTAAAAGTAATCCGGAATTAAAATTATTTATAAAAAATAATCTTTAGTTAAAATTATTTAATTATTAATAAACTAGTAATCTAAAGTTTACGTTTTAAAAAATAATCGGAACTTTATTTATTTAAAAAAACGAAAAAAATATTTATATAATTTATAACGATTTTTTATATAACTAGTTATTTTTTTTTC
Source organism: Nemania sp. FL0916 (assembly GCA_022578715.1). Taxonomy (NCBI): domain Eukaryota; kingdom Fungi; phylum Ascomycota; class Sordariomycetes; order Xylariales; family Xylariaceae; genus Nemania; species Nemania sp. FL0916. The sequence continues at coordinate 18,667 of MU390467.1, forward strand.
GTTATTTAATTTAAATTTTAATTAATTTTTAAAATTTAATTATTAAAAAAAACTTTTTAACGATTTAATTTTTTATTATTATATTGTTTTAATTTATTTAATATTTTATTTTAAATATAAACTAATTTTAACTATTATCGGAACTTATTTATATTTTATAAATATTTTTTTATAACGATCGTTATATTTTAAATAATTTTGTTTAAATATTAAATATTAAATAATAACAAAAACACCCGAATTAATATAATAGTTTAATAAAATACGGTATAATTAATTAATTAATTTTAAAAACATATTAGCGTTTTAAAAAAAAAATATATATATATATTATTATTTATATTATTAATTATAAATAAATAAAACAAATTATAAAAGTTATACAATAAACTATAATAATAATTATTAATAAACTAATAAACTCGATATATTAACTAATTAAATTAAAAAAGTTTAATAATAATAATAAAAAAATTCGAAAATTTTTAACGAAAATAAAAATATATTTTAAATATTATAAAAAAAACTTTAAAACTAGTTAAACTAATAATAAAAACGAGGTCGAAAAAATAACCGATTAAACAAAAAAAGTCTTTTACGCGGTAAAATATTTAAACGGACTAGTATTTATATAATTCGAACTAATTTTTAAAAATTATTTTAATAATACTAATAAAGAAAATTAAAAAAACAAAACTAAAAAGATTTTTAAAAACTACGAAGTTTTCGAAACTAAATTTAAAAAAATATTCGGGAACCCGGAAAAAAAACAATAAACCGAACGTAAACTTTTATTTATTAAATAAAAAAAATCAATATTTAAATATATTATCGAGTTCTAATAAATAATAATAAAAACGGAATAAAATAATAATAATATTTTTATAACGTTATTTTATAACGGATTTAAAAAAAAATTTAAAACAAATTAATACGAAATAAAAAACTTAATAATTTTATAAAATACGTCGTTAAAACAATTAAAATTAACAATCGATTTTATAAACGTAAAATATAAAAAAAAAATCGAAATAATTATATAATAAAAAACAAATTAAATTTAAAAAAAAAACAATTAATATTTTA